>VZDJ01000076.1:6224551-6511328 GCA_008694505.1 Cyanoderma ruficeps | reverse complement strand
ACACAAAACAAATGATGCCCAGTATAAAAGTCCAGAATCCACCATTTAGCTAGTAGTGACTAAGGCAGAACCAATCATGTCTAGGCTATCATATTTTGTGTAACTACACTTTACATGGAGCCTTGTATTTTATACATGCAACAGACAGTATTTTCATTTTGCTACTTGAGTCTGTACTACATTGTTGTTTTGCACAACTGCAGCTTTAAAAGCTCAGTGCAGTTTAACACTACTTGGAGACCCCCTCCCCAGATATTCCTAGGGGCATGTATTTCCAACATTTGGTGTAGCATCACTAATTCAGTGCTTTACATTTGCAGACCCTCATTACTCTTTTTCTTTGAAGATGGCACAGATTGCTTATTATAATTGTTTTGGGAATTGCTCAGTGTAACTGTAAAGGGAATTACCTAAATAATGCAATTTAGGATTCTAATTCAAATACATCTTAATACTACAGAGCATGATTAAAACGACAGCATCAGCTTACACTTGCTAATTTCTTACATTGAAAAAGTCTTCAGAAGATAGTAACACTTCTCTAGCAAGTTTCTTATTAGGAAAGAACACTACTGGAGAATCAGTACAGATTTGAAAAAGAATATTGTCAGGGGCTGTTTTAATGCAGGACTGTGAGTAGGTCCCCATGGAAATAACTACGGGATAAGCTCTGCTGTACAGAATAGTCTGTTTGACAAGTAGCTGCATGTTAAGAAAATTCTCTTTACAGCACATGAGAATTCTTTACTCACTTTGCCACTGTGACATCAGCATCGGTGACACCGCCCTGAGCAACTGCCTTTACCTGGTTCAAAGCAGCTTTAATGACCTGAGGAAAATTAAATCATTTAAGATTTCTTCCCACATCAAATTTCAACATGTTATTTCTATTATCTGGTATCTTGGAAACTTCAAGGGAAGAGCAGCTGACAATGTGAGGACTGTCTGCCCGAACACGATTTTGAAGAGTTTCATAACAAAACTAGAAACACTGTAATGCCCAAAAATGCACAAAAACCAGTGTGGATTTCAACTGCACCACAGCATTAATTTATATGGTCTCACCATTTTTCATGGAAGTGCTCAGTTCTGCTAGCTTCAAGAGACAGCAGGTTCTTCATGATATACTTAGGCTTACAAATGTAAATCAGCAATTACAGTCAGCAATTCGAGGCATTTTACTAACTTCAGTTCATGTTATGTATCTGTCCTTCCCACAAAGCAAGTCTCACTCCCAGCTTACAAAGATAAGTCATAACTGAACATGCAGCATTCTTATACAGGAAATCAGATGAATTTCCCTTTTTTTTTAGATGAATCAGTCACTATCTCAAATCAAAACACTGCTTTGAAGGTTATGTTGTTAATGCTTAAATTCTAATCAGCAACTCACCTCCCCAGCATCTGCAGCCTGGGATATGGTATAAATCCCAAAGAGCCCAGAATCAGAGTAATTAACATTAAATGCAGAAACCTGCAATACAAACATTATCATCAATTGTTTTAAGTATCAGAGTAATTCAGCATCAAGCATTGCAAAATAATTCCTATTAGGATCCAAAATACTGTAATTCAAGAAGCTAAACTCCACCTGTGCTGAGGAAAGATCAGACTGGAAGCCCTTCACTGATACACTGTAATGTGTGCAAGAATGAACCAGTTAAGATTCTAGCTGAAGGCAGAAACCTCTCAAAGATAATACACGTTTTACTTAAAAATCAGAATACAGTAATCCTTGGAACTTACATCAAATGGCTTGCTGGTTGCTTTAGCAACACCCTGGGTCAATTTGCTGGTAACTTTGCTTCCCCTCTTGACAAGGGGCCCAGCACCTAAAACATACTGAAGGACACTGAAGGCGTCTGCTTCTCGGCCCCCAATGGCAGCTCCTTCTGCTACAACAGCAGCATGGACAAGGTTGTCACCTGTCTGCTTCCTGATTTCTCCTAGAAATACAACAGAATAAAAGGTTGTTGAATTAGAAACTACTCTACATTCAGATGCATGGAAAAGAAACATTTCCCTTTAACAAGAGAAGAGCCAGGGCCAGAAGTGACTGCATGTCCACTCAGGAAGGCAGCATAAGGCTGAAGGCAATTTTACAAAGTCCTTTACATTCAAAATTTTTCTTCCTAGCACAAAACACAGTACCTTACTATGCCTTATTTTAACCTGACCCTAAACCATACACAGTGTGGGATGATAAAACTCAGAAGTCTCCACATAACAAATACCCAGGAAACAGTGTACCTTCTGTTCGTAATATTTATGCTGGTTTATAGAAACCGAAGTTATTCCAGTCAAACATTAAATGCTGGAAACTTGCTTTTTCCCCTTCATGTCTTCACAGAGACATCTGATACTCCAACTAAACCATAGCTGTTGGTAATGGTACAAGACACTGCTCTGAAAGAACTAAGCCTTGCTTTGACTTACAACATTTAACCCATCTTCCCTAAATAGAAATCCTACCTCCCCTTTCTGACAGCCCTTAACCTACTCTTACAGGAATCTTACCAAAACTGCCAAGAGAAAACATATGGCAGCTTGGTTTTCATTTTATAGAAAAAATTATGTCCCAGGTAAAACTCTGTGGAAGAGCTGGGCTCAGTTTTATCCCAGAACTTTCCATGGTGGAATCTTCTGGTTATTTAAATGGCATATGCATCTGAACTGTCACTTCCAATGCCCAGCATTTAGTGCAACTGTATAGGTTTCAGTTGTAATTTTGAATACCACTACATTTATAAACAGAAAATCAGTCACTCAGAAAAGATACAAGAAACATCCTTACCCCCTCTATAAACAGCCTTTGCACCAGGAGCACCAGCTCCACTTCGGATATTTAGGAATTGCTCTGCAACTTGCTTTAAGGTAGAGTGCTTTATACCTGCAATACAACAGTTACTCCAGATAATGCAGTGACATTGAAAAGCTACAGCAGTTAAATAAAAGTGAAGACTATGGTAACAGTTTACTTCTACAGAGAACTCAAATTTCTCCAGCAGGTTTCCCATATGACTTGCAGTGTTCATTCAGGAACATACATACCTATTCCCACAAGAGCCATTCTTGAACTTGTGAAATTGTTCTGTACAAAATGGTGAAGCTGCAACAGTAAATTTGGAAGTTAGGGTATTTTATTTAGAGAACAAAAATCATGTGTGTTTCTGACATAGCCCCTTTCACTTCCTAAAGCAAATTCCAAAGCTTCCAAAAGGAACTGTCTATAGAATATAATTTTATTGCATTCCCCAGTGACAACTACAAAATGTTTTTATACATGGGACACCAACCTGCATTTCATTGACAGCCTTACTGTCAACAGAAAGCCATTGACTTTAACTATCTTTTTAAATGTGAATATGAGTTTTGTACCCAGTATTAAAAATTGCATGGAAATAAATTATTTCAACACCAGATCAATAAGGTAGTAAATACTGACTGAATATATACAAAAATAATTTTCTCTTGCAAGTGTCACCACCTATTCCTGACAAAAAACTGAAACGGATCTTTAACACAATACAAAGAACCTTACCTGCTCAGAAGTAATTTTTCCAATTCTGTAATCTGGACAATACAAGGGGTTTGCCAGAGCATTTTTATAAGCTGCAGCATGCAAGTTTTCCAGCACTCCTGAAAATAGAGAGTTTCAGAAAATTAACCTAAGAGCCACATGTAATGAAGGTTACAAATGAAACTAAATGAAGGAGAGCTGTGGTCCACTTTAAGGACCATAAGATTTGGAAACGCAGGTCTGGAATAATCCAATTCATAGGGAAGTTCCCAAATCCTTGGGCTGGGGCAATCTGGCCTGAGGCCACCTATTCTTTTGTAACTTAATAAACAGTAACGAAAACAAACATATAGATAATAACTTATATATGCTCAACCCTTTTTGGCTTTAACAGCAAGCTATAAATGCAATCAGTGTTCCGAAGGGGAGCAGCATCCTTTTAATTATCATCTTCACTGCAGGCATCCCTTGTTCTTGAGAAAGAACAGGCTCTCTAGAGTACTATTTGTAGCTCTGTGTGGTGTCTCATCTATCTCCCTGCTCAGATGAAGGATGCTGGTATCTTCAATTCCCTTCTCATTAGTTTTGCATTCCAATAGCATTCTAGTAATTCCTGTTTGACTTTCTCCTTGTATTTGCTCACACTTTTTCCTCAAGAGAAAGATTCCTTTCTTCATAGTTCTGTTTCTGAACATAAGTAACTGTAAAAGGTTATGGCTAATTAAAAAAAAATAGTAGCACTTCAGTATAAGCCAGAGATTTTTCCAACATTATCCTGTCGCCTTCAATGGGTTACAAAGGTAAACATGCTTCAGAGTGGTACAAATTATGGGTACAAATTATGTTTATTGAGTAGAACTACCAGGGTGATCTTGGATGAAGAGAGTTGATAACACAAGATATACAGGAATAGGCTCAATCTGACTGAGGCTTTGTATTGTGTTTCCTCTTTGTTTTCCCTTAAACACAGAAATCTAAATTTACAATCCTAAAGCTGGAACCCATTTTCAGTGTGATGAAAATACATATTGTTTTTATACCAAAATAACCATACAAATTCAAGAAGTCTTTTGTAGGATACTGTTTTCACACCAATGAGTAATACCTAAATATGGTTTTCAGAACATAAGCTTCTGTAAATACGTTGTCAACTGCAGTCATGACTTGCAGATTCTTTGGTTGTACTCGAAAAGAATTAAGAATGTAAAGCAGAAGCTGTCAAGGAGAGCGGTGTAAGATGTCTTCAGCATGTTACTTGCTAAATGTTATCACAGGCTGGAAAAACCTGTGTATTAAGAAAAGTTCCATTACACCAGAAAGACCATACCTATCAATAAGCTGAAAAATTCAATGTTCATGTGACAGAGCAAAAGGGAAACTATTTTTTCCACTTTTTTAAAAAATTATTTTTATTTTGAAGGAACTCCTGCAGAGCCAATACAGTGGATCAGAAAATACACTTACCAACTTGAGGATTCTGAAATGCAACTGCTTTATCAACTTTCAGTTGTGGCTGAAGATCAGCTACTTCCCATTGTCTGAACTCAGGTGCTGTGGTAACATTCAGGAGATATTCCATTACTGTATCACTAGATTAAAAAAGTTACAACGGCATTAATCACAAGTAACAGGTACTTCTTCTGCAGTTGAAAGCAATTTAAATTAATCTGTAAGCAACACGTTAACAACAAAATGCATGACTCTAGTCAGAGCAATTATAAGCACTGCTGTACAAAGTAGGATAATTCAATTCTGTGGCATTTGTATTCTGTGGCTCAGTAACATGACACAGAAGCTGAATATTAATATAGTAATTTACTAATTTATTACAAGAGCATGAGAATAGATATTCCTCCCACCCTGTAAAATGACAGGTTTTCACTACCAAGCAGTTTTAAAGAAGGCAGTAATTCCCTTTATAGCCCATCCAGATACCTACACATAGTCTCGCAGACATTCAACAGAGTAAGCCATTTTCTCTCTTGTTGCGTGCACACTACATGAGGAAAAAACCAAAATCCATTTCAGCAAAGAACGCAGAAGTGAATTTTCCACACGTACTCCCCACTGATCAAATTAATCAACAAGATACAGACTGGAATAATTACCTTAAATCTGTCTGGGGTGACTGTTTAAATACATACAGAGCAGAAACAGACAAAATTAAAACTCACATCTTCAGTATTCAAGTAATAATTTTCAACTAATAACAAGTGTCTTGTGACCATCAGAATTTAAGATACCACAATAATTCAAGGTAAAACAGCAAATAAAGTTGACTAACAAAACATGAAAAAAAAAATCTGTGTATGTATTAAACAAAGCAATTTAGGAATGACTCTCTTTGGGCAGATAACACAGTTGATCCTGTCCTTTTCCATCAACATATTTCTTACTGACAGGACCAGAAAAGGGCAGAGTCATAAACCACTATTTTTAACCAAATTCTAGATAAAAAGATCCTACTGGATGATTTCAAGATACACTGAAAGAAAGCAGGTACAATGAGATCCCTCTTTTACTCCTCTTAGTTTTGTTTTCTAGGCTTAAAACCCTCAAATCACAAAAGCTAACTATTGTCTGTACTGTTCCCAAGGTTGCAATCTATTCACAAAAGAGGGAGGAATAATAAAAAATAATCTATTGACCTTAGGAAGTTTATTCTCAAAGTCTGCAAAGGCAGAAAGAAAATTAAACTTCTACACAAATTGTATTTCTTTCATGTGCACAGTATTTTTGTTTATTGAAAGGTGTTTTTAAAATACAAATCATGAGTGCACATTTGAAACTTAACAGAACAAAAAGTACAAGATCTTCCTTGACAACAATCACTATTCAAGTACCACTTCCACCTACACACTGTTGTGTTTATTGTCTTATGTTTCCTTTAGTCCTCGAGCTCATCTGCATCTCACCAACACAGATTATCTTTCTGTGTGGATACAAACCTCAGGCTGCCCCCAACAGCTTCAATGCCACGAGTGATCCGGAAGGAGGAAACCCCTTTAGTAGTCTATTAAAACAAAAAAAGACAAAAAAAGGCAACTTACAATTCCAGCTATTTAAAAAACAGCTATCGAGTTGATGGCAGCAGTAAGAGAAACTACTCAGAAATATTCCACACATGCACAAAATTGTGCAAATTTTTATCAGCCACCTGAACTAATTTTTACTCCAGTTTAAATAACATGAGTTATGTGGATATTTGTATATAGATATCTATATATATATAGTCTTATATATATAGACTTATAACTATAGTTTAGTTTACGTAGGAAAGGATAATTATAAATGAGTATTGCTTCCCATCTTCCAGGAAGCAGTATAATTTCTCCTGCACTGAATCACATAACCAAGTACCACTGTACATTGTTCTCTACTTTGTAAGATCTCTTACATTAAAATTTACCATAGCATTTATTTTGGCAATAATAAACCTTTGACCATTTCACTGTCAACATAATAACGAAGGCAATTAACACCTACCAAATTAGATGCAAGACGAAGCAGGTGAGTAGTTCCCAGGTTACTGGTGCTTTCATATCTGCTGCCTGTTTTAATAAACACGCCAATTCTTGAAGCTGGAGAAAAGTTTTCCAGAGATGCAATAACTAAGCCATTTGGTAATTTTGTGATCTGTATTAAAAAGAAAAAAAACTTTATTTTCATTCAGTGGAAATACTATCACCACTCTGCTTTGACCAAGTTTTAAAAAATAAATTAAAAAGCAAGGGGAAAAAAAACCCAACCTGTATTTTTATACTGACCTCAAGATTCTGAGACTCTGGAGATAATTTCACTTTTGGTGCAGTTGCTGAGGATGAAACTTTAGGAGCGACTTTAAGGGAGTAAAATCTCTTCTAGAGGAGAAAGCATAAGAGAATGGATTTAGTTCATCACGTTTATTAATCAGTTCATCACATTTAGCGATGTTTAGTTTAGTTCATCACACTTCCTTACACACTGAAAAAGAATCTAATTTTAAAGTAGAAATACAATGGACTTCAAACACTGGAGTAAAAATGGTGATTCCCTTGTAATTCCTCTGATTATTTTCTACATCAGTCAGAACCTGTGCTATGACTTACACAAGGACTCTGGAATTTCAAGAAATAGCACTGTAAGAATCTTTCTTCCCCTCTCTTTGCAGCTGTACAGTGGGTAGCCTTCTCAACCCCATACAGTCTGTAGGACACCTGCAGAGCAATTAACTGAACCAACAGCCACAACAATCCACACAGGCAGCACGAGGAGGTAACTTTAAATTCCTTAGGTGTAGTCAGTTCAGCTCCTGAAGAGTCACCTCAGAGTTCCAACCTGTCTGCACTGACTGCTGCATGCAAAGAGGATATGTAGGGAAGTCCCCAGACTGCAGTTCAGACCTGTTTAAAAAAAGATCCAGAGGAGGCCATGAAGATGATCACAGGACTGGAGCACCTCTGCTACACAGAGAGGCTGAGAGAGCTGGGGGAATCCAGCCTGGAGAAGGCTCCAGGGAGACCTCACTCCAGCCTTGCACTACCTTAAAGGGGCACTTAAAGGAGATAGAGAGGGACTTCTTACACAGGCAGATAGTGACAGGACAAGGGGAAATAATTTTAAACTGTCAGAGAGCTACATTAGATTTTAGGAAGAAATTCTTCCCCTGTGAGGTGGTAAGGCACTAGAACACGCTGTCCAGAGAATTTCTGGATGCCTCATCCCTTGAAGTCTTCAAGACCTGGATAGGGCCTGGAACAATCTGGTCAAGTGTAAGATGTCCCTACGCATGGCACAGGGCTGGAATGACATGATCTCTGATGTCCCCTCCAACTCAAACCATTCCATGATTCTAGGATATTAATAACCAGAAGCAGTCCTTCACATAAAAGAGGTGAACATCACAAGAGCCCTGCCTTCAGCAGCTGGCAACAGAAACGACAAGACTATTGATTTCAAATCTGAAATGCTACTATTTTCCACTCATTCTAGAAGTTGCTTATGTTAGTAAATGTACATATTACTCTTGTTTTCACATTAAAAGGTAACTTAATTCCCATGTATCTCAAGGTGAAAACCCAGTGACAGAAACACCACTGCACTCTGCTGTACGGATGGCAGTGATGTAATTCCCATTGCTTTATCAGAAACTGTTCATTGTATGAATCTAGGAAAAACTCCTTTCCTCCCAAGAGTTTGGTAAGACACCTAGTTTTAAACTGTAAGTCTACTTATTTATTAACTACTACTGCATATCTAAAACTGACTCACAAACACGCTGTTACTCAGAGGTCATTCTCCATCCCACTCCAGCACATTTCCAGCGGACATCCAACACAGCTTCTACCCAGCTGTCCGCCAGCTCCACGAGAGCCTTCGGGCAGGACAAGCCCTCTGCCCCCTCCCCGCCTCCAAGAGACGCCAAGTACCAATGCCAAGGGCACCACCTTGTCTCACGCAGCTGAAGCTTCTCCAGCGCGGCGGGATCCCCTCACCCCCCTTCTCTCCGTGTCCCGTCGGCCGCTGCCGGAGCGGCTCTGGCAAAACCTGCGGCGCTGCGGGGCGCTCCGGGCCCGGCCCGCGGCCTGTCTGACCTTCACCCGCCGTCCCGCTGCGCCGCCCGCTGGCCCGGCCCGGCCCCGGTCCTGGTGCCCACCGCGACCCCGCGGGCAGCCCGGCAGCCCCGCTGCCACGACCGGCGCCCGCCGCCCCCTACCCGGCTCACCGCCCCGGGCTGGCCGGGGTCAGGCCCGCCCGCAGCTGCCGGGCCCAGAGAGCGGCTGTCACCGCCAGTTGCGCCTCTCCCGCACCGCGCACGACGCGCGCGGATCCCGCTCACCGAGAGGGAGCGCGCGGCCACCGGGAACCCCTTCATTATCCCGCGCCCCTCGGCTCGGCCCCGGCCAGGACAAGATGGCTGTTCCAGAGGGAGACGCCGCCTTCCCGGCACGCCCCGCGCCGCGCTGACCTTCCAGCGAGCGCACCCCGAACTCGACTGCTCCGGCGGGTGGCGCGCCGGCCGGCAACAGCGCCACTGCACGGGCACCGGGGGCGGCGCGCCTCCGCGGAGTGTCGCCCCCTCCCGGGCACTGGAGGCAACCGTAACACCCTGCGGCGCTCGGGGTCCCGGAGGCGACGCTCCTTCGGGAATGTGCGTCGGGAATGTGTCCCGGGCATGCCCCTCCGTAACGGCTCTCGGGGCCGTGCCTCGGGGCAAGGGGTCCCGCTGGCGGCTGTCCCTTGAGACGCGGGGTCACGGGATGGCTGTGCCCAACCTATGTCAAGGCCATTCCGTGGAGTTCGCAGCCGCTTTCCCCCCAGGCGTTGCCTGGGTGAGGCGGGACAGCGACGGTGCCTGCGGGTACGGCAACTACCGGAGCGCCGGAGCCGCCTCCGGCCGCATTTTATTGCGGACATCGCGGGCTGCCCGCCGCGCCCGTGAGGGGCGTGGGGCGCGGAGGCGGAGCCGGGACCGGCGGGGCGGTTCCGCGGGGCCGCCCTAGCGAGTTCTTAGCGGCGGTGCCGGGGGCGCGCCGTGTCGCACTTTCGGAGTCGTCCCGTCCCGTCCCGTCCCATCCTAGCCTGTCCCGTCCGCCCGGCTGTCGCCATGGGCTCGACTCCGCCCGTGTTCATCGGCGCTGAGGAGGTGGAGAAGCACCTGCACCGTGCCAGCCTCCTGCTGCCGGCGCTGGAGGCCGCCCTGGCCAACTTCTCGGCGGGCGCGGCGGGCGGGGTGGTGCAGCCCGTGCGCACCGTGCTGCCCGTGCCCCGCCACGGCGGGTGAGGGCACGGCCGGGCGGCCCCGGCGGGACGGCCGGCGGGGACAGCAGCAAAGGGGGGCGGACTGGCGGCGGGGAAGGGAGCGGGTGGGCGGGTTTGGAGCTTTAGAAAAGGCTCTTGGTACCGATTCACTGATAAACCGGGCGGTAGTGGCGTGACGGTCGCGGTCCGCTGGCTGTGACCTCCCGTGATAGCGGCGAGTAACTCAGGTAATTCTCCCCCGAGGTACCTCGGAGTCATGCCCGCCTACAGTGCTGCAGACGATGCGCTGACAACCAAGTTGGTGACTTTCTATGAGCACCTGAAGGACTCCTCTGTGCCTTCTCACCAAGCGACTGTCCTCCTATTTGACCCCAGCAATGGTACCTTGAAAGCTGTAAGTCTCGTGTGTCCTGCGTTGCTCTCTGCTCATGCTGTCAGTTCACACTTCTGCTTCTTGGAAGCTGGAGCTGGTGTAAATTGGCCTGAGTTTACCAACAGGATTTGGCATAAAGCTTTCTTTTCTCACCGTGCTATTTACTGATAGCTCAGAGGGTAACGAGAAGAGAAAAATTATTAGGAGACGTTTATCTTGCATTTAAAAGCAGAAATAACCCCAACCTTGCTGGGTAAAGAATGGATCTTGAACCATCTTAAGTCTCAAGTTGAAAGAGATACACAATTTGCATTGCAGAGAATAGTTTTCAGAGTCTGATTGCTTTTTATTTATCTAAAGAATTTAAGGATTTTTTTATGGAATAGTAATGATTTGTATTGCACTTTAGTGCTAATGATTTATTAAAGGGACAAAACTGGTCAAGAAAACTATCTTGGGTACTTCTGTCAAACCTCTTGGGTTTTTGGCCCCATAATTAATATGTATGTAGTAGCTCTTGGACATTGAGGCAAGAGTGTCCCATATGTGATAGACATTTGGGGAATTCCATGATTTCCTGTCACACCCTGCACCCAGGACAGTGCAGACTGGAGAACCACTGCTAGCTTACACTGGTCCCTGGTCTGCCTGGAGTGCAGAATACTGGAGTCATATCCATGTATTCCCTGTGCTGGAAAGCCGGGGAAGTGCAGTGCATCAGGAGCTGGGTGAATTAGAGGTGGCTCTTCTCTGATCATTTTCACTCCTTTTGTGCTGATGGAATGATATGGAAGAACTGGAATAAACAGACAATCTGCCCAGTTTAATCATGACTTTGTATGCTTTGTGGTTGCTGTGATAATAGTTGCCAACTTCTATATGTGTATATCTTTTATATCTGTAATATCACGTCACTCACAAATTGGATGAAAATGTTTGGTATTTATTCATTTTTTCAGTGTTCACTTCAATCTGTATGAATTTTTTTAAAGGTCCTGGATGGCAGTGTCATTACAGCAAAACGAACAGCTGCAGTTTCTGCCATTGCTACCAAGGTGTGTCTTCTGTTCTCTAAGTGGGGCTTGGAGTTATAAAATAACTAGAAGGAATGATGCAAATGGCTTTAAATCCAATACAGCTTTAAATTAGATTTATCATAACATATGCACTTTCAAGGAAAACTTAAACTCACTGTTTTGAGTCAGTCATGTCTGGCTTTAAAACTCTGTGTGATTGGAGAAAGAACCTGAGCTAGATTTTTGTGGCTTCTGTTGCACCCTCTTCTAGGAATTTACTGAGCTGTCTTTTGCTGTATTTTCTTTCTTTTGTGTTTGTGTTAACATGCCCCTTCATGGCTTTGGGTGATGTAGCTGTGGTTATATATTGCATTTTATTTAGATAGATGCCTTCTGCTGTGAGGACTGGACAGGTGGGTTGCACTGGACCTGTAAAAAGAGGGAAAAAGCGTATTTTCATTTCTCTTAAGATAGATGGTGCCCAGTATAGATGGATAACTTGTCCAAAGGTGTCTGTCTGTCTGTCTGTCAGTCAGTGTCTCTGTTGTCACTGGAAGGTGTCCAGTTGACTGTCCCTGACCATGGCCATGAACTTCAGTGTCTAAAGTAGGTGAGGTGTATCTGGATGTGTGTTGCTTTATATCACTTGAGTTGGAAATTGTTGTGTTGGGTTTCTTTTTTAAAAAGTGTTTTTGGTTGGTCTGCTAACAGCAGGAAGAGAGCAAGTGACCATGCATTGATTACACAGCAGGGTTTTAGCCTTCACCTCAAAGGCTGAGGCAATAAGAGGAGGGCCAGAGCTGAAAAATACTGTTGTTTGTCACTCCTCAGCTTTGCATCAGAATGAAGGCTGATCTCACCATTTTGTTAGGGGCAGTCTTCGTGCCAGGGTGACTCTATCCATGGCAATGGAGCTACATTGGCATAAAATTGAGTGAAGGACCTGTCCCCAAGAGCTTCTTCTGAACCAAAGGACAGAGTGATTTACAATGAACTCCTTGGACAGGGGGTTACAGGACCTCATTCATTTTGGCCCTTCTGTATTTGGTCAGTTCTGATGGTTTTTGTGCAGTCCATGCTGGCTTCAAAGGCTGCTGAAGGTACTTCAAGATCAGATCCTTCATTGTCATCTGTTGTTTTGGAAATTTTCAGGAGTGTTTGAGTTTAGCTCATAATTTGTCATCTTGTCTTCTTTATGGCATTTGTTTTTCAAAGACCCATGCTCTTATGAAAAGGACCTTTGAAATCAGTGCTTCACAGTCTTTAAAAGGCACATTGAAACAAATTCTTATTACTGAAAAATGGGATCAGTGATATTGTTTTCTATTTGTTTGCAGCAGAATAAACCTTTACAGCCTAGACAATTCTAAAGCTTTTTAGGCAGGAGTGAGTGGCCACAGCAAATGCATAATCAAGACACAAGGATAGGTTAGGGCTGGACTCCAGCAGCCCTGTCTTCCCCTTTGCCAAGTACTGGTGAATCACACACAAGAACTAAACCAGAAAGCCAAAACCAACTGTAGAACTGAGTTTTATTATTTGTTCCTCAGAACTGTCCCTACTTTTACGATGTCTGTGTATTATGGCTCTTGCAATGGCAAGATATGTTTGTGGTGTGATTTATGGCTTCAGTGAATTCAAAGAGGTGGATTAGTGTGGAGCTGCCAGGACCAGCTTACCTGTGCACCTGCCACTCTCAGTACTGATGGGTTTTGGGATTCTGAGCCCTGCTTTCAGCCAGTGAAGAACATCAGCACTGTGGCTTTACACTTAATCAGCCACATGGGTATGTTAATATTGGAGTGTGATGAGACCCCAGAACTTGCTGCTCATGCTGTTGTATCTTAAATCTGAATCTTGAGTCAGACAATTCAACGCTGGAATTAAGCCAAGATATGTTTTGGTGCTACTGGTGCTTGCTTTTGCATTAAAAAAAGCCCTGTATATAGTGATTATTGAATATTAGTTTATATACTTTTTTGTTGTTTAAAAGGACTAACAATACTGCTTTCTTTTGTATATTTTGAGATATATTTGTAATGCCTGTTAATATATTGTCCTTACATATTGTCTTTTGTTTTTTTTATTTCTGATACTGTTCAGTTGTTAATGCCAGCTTTTGCAGAAGTGCTGTGCATTTTGGGAGCTGGTGTTCAAGCATACAGCCATTATGATATCTTCACAGAACTGTTCACATTTAAAGAGGTAACAGACACATCTTAAGTGGA
Source organism: Cyanoderma ruficeps (assembly GCA_008694505.1). Classification (NCBI taxonomy): domain Eukaryota; kingdom Metazoa; phylum Chordata; class Aves; order Passeriformes; family Timaliidae; genus Cyanoderma; species Cyanoderma ruficeps. The sequence goes on along the minus strand of VZDJ01000076.1, from coordinate 6,497,450 downwards.
TCCTTTTATTTTTCTCTATTATGTTGCAGGATTCATTATTAAAGGAGTACAGCCAGTGAAGTTGTATAAGGTCAGGCTGGGATGGAGTTCCTGTTCCCCAGAGCAGCCCTCACAGTGCTGTGCACTGGCAGCTCAAGGAGTCTGATAACACCCCAGGGTTTTGGCTACTTCTGAGCAGGGCTCACACAACATCAAGGCTGTCTCTCCAACATTTGTTTCTGTTCTGTTAAACTGCCTTTATCTTGACCCACAAATTTTTCCATCTTGTAGTCTCTTCCCTCTCCCTGTGCTGCTGGGGAGGGGAGTGATCAAACAGTTTTGTGGGCACCTGGTATCCAGCCATGGTCAATCCATCATGAAAGTTAAGGTTAATCATATTTTGGTTCTGTTTCTACAGAACCCAAGATTAGTTGGAGCAGCAAGAATTTCTTGCTCAAATGTTGGTATTTAAAAAGAAAAAAAGGTTGGAATCAAAGTTGTTTCAGATAGCATTTTGTCTGAGAAGATCCTACTATATATGCCATACTTGGATAACCTTTTGGTGACTTTCACTTAAATGTGTTTTTCAGAAATATTTGCGTTTTATAAGAACAGCTCTACAAGGAGATGGTTTTCTGGCATCACAAAACAGGCATTCAAATGGCTGAACACTCGTGAAATTTACTCACTTGTATGATAAGAACATTTAAAGGGGAAAAAACTCCCAACCTTTAGGAAACGTTTATCTACTGAAAAATTAAGTGCTCTGTTTCAGCAAGGAGAAAATCTCCAAGTGAATCTGTCTTTGCTTTGTTTCCCCTTGTTTTCCTCCCTGCAGGTCAGGATATGGAATCGCACCAAGGAGAAGGCGGTGAAGTTTGCCGGCTCTGTCAGCGGCCCCGTGCGGGTCTGCTCCTCCGCCCAGGAGGCGGTGACAGGGGCTGATGTGATTGTCACAGTCACCATGGCAACAACTCCCATCCTCTTTGGGGACTGGGTGAAGCCAGGTGCCCACATCAATGGTATGTTCTGTTCCCGTAGTGGGCAGCAGGTGTTTATCAGCGCGTTGTTTAGCATCGCCATCTGTTGAAAAGCAGTTCTCTGTGCTTCACGGAATGAATGTTCTTTATGTTTAAACTTTTCCTCTTTAGTGAGGACCACTTTTCCCAGCCCTGTCCTCCTGGAGGCAGAATGCCTGCATAATCCAGCAGGGGAGTTTTGCTGGAGCATGGGATTTGCTCTTTTCCCATATGATCTTTTCTCTTAGTGGTGCATCATCTTTGACCTCATGTTGCCATTATTCTCACCTTCTTCTCCCCTTAAATAACCCACACAAATGTTCTTATTTCTAAGCAGTTACTGCTCATTGATACATTGCCCTGGTGGTGTCATCTTTTCTTCCACAAGTTTTGTAATCTTCTCTGTTTATTTCTTTTGGGGCTGATCACGCTAATTTACTTTTTTGAGTTATGGAGATGCAATAACTGAGTTAAGAACATCATAATTTAACCTCTAATTATAGTGAGGTTTGGAGGGGTGCTTTTTCTTGTTGCCCTCCTTGTAATGATGTCGCCACACTATTGTTTGGAGTCTCTGGACGTGCCTCTGTTTGTTTATTTTTATTAATTGCGGGGCTTGTTCAGATGACCTTGTGCACTTTCCAGATAGCATGGTAATAAGACAAAAGCAAGTTCTCAAAGGGAACAATTTAAAGAAGGGTCCCACATTCCAGCAGCATCCTACCAATTTTTCAAACTCGATTTAGTCCTTTGTCATTGAAAGTTGTTGTCTGTGTTGTGTCATGGCACGGAAGCCAGAAATAAAACAAAACAATTAAGGTCCACAGTCACTGGAGCGACGCAGACACAAAGACCTCTCCCCTTTCCTTGCCTTTTTTTACCCTTCATCCAGGCATTTGTACTGTTTGAAGAAGCATTTGAACAATACAAATGCAAATGTAGCAAATGCAAATTTATTGTTCCTTAACAGTTGGACAGTTTGTGAAAAAGCAGTTTGTAAAAAAATATTTGAATACAGTATAACTGGGTAGTCCATTTAGTTTTTGTTGGATTTCTTGTTTGCTTGTTTGTTAAGCCCATGGCAAGTTGATAATGATCTTGGCGCTTTGTATAAAAAATTAAGCTCTGTGATTTGTTTTCAGTTTCTGTGGGTAAGTGATAATCTAGTAAAGGTGTGTAAAATTCTTTTGGTAATGATATGATGAAAACAAGAGATGTATAAGAGATAACAGACAAAGGGAGATGACTTTCTTTTGCCTCAGCTACTCAGGCTCTTCTGACAAGGATATTTTACTGACATATCAAATCTTGAATGTCTTTTTGTTGTCCTATCAATCAGTATTTCTCCAAGGCTAACACTGGATTTTTTGTATACTACATTTCCATAGTAGCATTGATACTTCACATGTGTATTTTGAGCAAAATGTGGTTTGAATTTGTTTTAAACATTGCTCCTGAGTTCATCACTCTTGTTACTTTAGCTGTTGGAGCAAGCAGACCAGACTGGAGAGAACTGGATGATGAGCTGATGAAGAATTCTGTTCTGTTTGTGGATTCCAGAGATGCTGCTCTTACAGAATCAGGAGATGTTATTTTATCAGGGGTAAGACTTTCTGAAATGATGGGCTTTATTTTGGTGGCTGTTCACTTGCATTTGAGATGGGTTGGTATAGATGATGTCCTGCGCTGAAACCTTTAGGGCATCAAATGTAATTATTAATACTTTCCAGGCAGGAGTTGAAAGATAAACTGGTTCCAAACTGTAACTGCTCTGTCTGTGACCAGACCATGCAAACTCTGTGTCTACCATTATATGACACCATATTACAGTAGCATGTTTTCAGCATTGGCTTGTGATGGTAACACACTATTGGTGTTGAAAGACCTACATTTCCTGCAGTGTTTGGTTATTGCAAATGTTCTTCAAATCTGTTTATTAAAACCTTCTTCCCGTGAGATTTCAGTGTGATTGACACTGAATGGACCAGCCCAAAGAATGGACCACACAAGCCAAGCAGACAATGATCTGCACAGATTTGCCAGCAGGGACTCTTTGAGGTTCAACGGGGTTTTCTTTTTCTCTTTTAATGTGTCTGCAGAATAAATATGATTTACACTTTTGAGGTTTAACATAAGAGCTCCAGATATGGTAATGTGTGTGGAATCCCATGTGTTTTGTTGGACAAGTAACAAGCTATCCACTGTAAAAAAACTTACTGGCTGAGGAAAGCCTGCCAGCTGTTTTTCTTTGAAAACCGTTCTGCTCCTCTGATTTCTGTCCAATTTCTATATAATTTGTCTGAATGTTGATCAGCTTCACCATGGATAGTAATCAGTTTTGGGATGCGGCACTGGAGGAGTTCTTTCTTTTGAAGTCACTCAGAAGAAAGGGGTTTCTTTTCCTCTTAATGTATGTGTGGGTATTATGTTTTTGCATAAATATGTATTTTTTTCACAGGCGGAGATTTTTGCTGAGCTGGGGGAGGTATTGAAGGGTACAAAACCAGCCCTGCCTGAGAAAACAACAGTGTTTAAGTCATTGGGTAAGGACAGCCCCTCCTGTGTCCAAGTCTGACAGAAAACAATGCTTTGTTCTTTATTAGGTCCCCCATGCGTGGGAAAGCTGCTGATCATCTTCAGAACCAGTGTGGCAGTGCACTGTCCACAAGAAAGTAGACTGTGATTTGCATTTTCCCTTTTTATTTCCCTTCTTATTTATCTAGCAGGATTGATGTAATGAAAAGTGATAGGAAAGCAGGCAAACAATAGAAGTCCATTTTCCATTTCACAGTTGTTCAAGACATGACTGCAGCATTTATTAATAGAGCTGCAGCCCGACTGCCCCGCTGTTCCACCCGTGGGGTCTGTCTGACCTGACACAATGTGACAGTGTCCTGTGGGGCTGGGGTTTGGGAAAGGGTGGCACTGGGGATGAATTACTATGCTCTGAGCTACATGACATCTCCAGAAGGGCCCAGTTGTGATATGAACACTGAAAATTAGATTCCTACTGTTTCAGTAGCTTCTTACAGCACACCCAACACCGCATGATGGCTGTGGACTTTGAATGTCACACTGTAGGTGTTTGGGATGGGAAATAATTCCTGTTCCTGACCAGTTAGATAATCTCCAGAATCTTCCTGTTCCCTCCTGAAGCAGAATTATTTGTACAGCTGAATAGCTGTTTGAAGGTAACTTCATTTCTTTTTCAGGCATGGCAGTTGAAGACACAGTAGCAGCGAAATTTGTTTATGATGCGTGGTCAGCTGGTAACTAAAGAGAGAAGCCTGCACTGCCCATGAGGCCAAGAAAATCATTTGCCCTTAGTTTCCTTTAATCCTGTGTTAATAAGAAAGGCACGAATCCTATCTGAATGTGACCCTTCTAGAACATTCAAGAAGAAAAAGTAAAATTTCAGCAAGAGACTAATTTCTAAAGTCTTCTAATGTCAAGTATTAGGTACTTGCAGTATTGCTAATAAATGCCTCTCTTTTGTAACAGCAAGTATTAGATGTTTGCAGTGATACTAATAAGGGTATCTTTACATATTTTGATATCATTCTGGAATCAATGCCTTTCCTCTGTAATTATTTATGTAGCAGAAGCCTGTGTGTAGATTTCATGGTTTTTAGAGGGATAATTCATTCTGGTATAAAATACATCAATTTGAAGAATGGACTCTGGCATCATATTTACTTGTGATGGTACTTTAAATGCAACTGTGGGTTTCAGTGCTCCAGTGACAATGACCTTGTCTTCAGCCTCCTAGGTACGCAGCCCACCTCTTAATTCCTGGACACACCTTCCCTTCCAGCTCACATTGGAAGTCCCCATTTTTTCCACCCCTTCCTCTGCCCTCAGACTCAGTGGCTTTTCACTTCAGAGCCCAGTTCTGAGCGGGGGTTTATGTAAATAACCATACCTCTGTAGTTAGGTTTCTGCTCCCTTAGTACATGGCATTTTCATATTGCAAGGAGTCGCACAGAATGTGAGAACTAATAGGTGTTTTGATTTAACTTTCATCTGTATTCTGTAGGGAGATTTTGCTATTAATCTGTGGTTCCTCTAAGTTGTTTTTCTAAACTTTTTGAAGGCTGGAACCACACAAACTGATTTCAAGTATACAGGCAAATATTTTCAGTCTGGCTGTACCATGCTTCAATTGCTAATTGTTCTCTTACAGTAGATATTAGCTGGTGCGGGAATTTTCCTGATCCTTTCCTGGCAGAGGAACCCAGTGACATAAGGAAAAGTTCCAGGTTTGTGCTGTTATGCAACTGCCTTGCAAAAGAGTGAGCATCTGCTGAAAAACAGCTATTGCCCTGGAAACAAATTCCTGTCTTAGGCTCACAAGTTGTGCCTTGTGAAATTTTATTTCTATTTGCATATTATTTCATGCAGTGTTATTAAGTGTTTCTTCATGCTGTGAAAGAGTTGGGTGACAGGGCATTTTATAACATGCCAGTAGAATAGAGCAGAGCAGGAAGGAGGGTCAGGAGCAGCTGGCATTAAAGCCCTGCAGGGGGCATAGGTAAGTGTAGAAGAGGTTGAGTACAGTGCAGGTGTAATGTAAATACTACTTCCAGTTATAAGCCTGGTGTAAGCTAGTTGGAAAATGTACTAAGTGGCAGAGGTGGCATAGAAAGGTACCAGACCACTAAGAGGGCTGAAGGATGTTTCATGTGAACATGTGAACAAACTGAACTCCACTGATCCTGTTTATTCCATCAGCAGGAGCAACAGAAATTTCTCTATGAGCTTTTGTGTTTCAATGGTAGCAAAATTACTCTTCTGTTTTTACATGTCTTGTTTCTTCTCTGTCATTTCTAAAGTGTTCAGAAGTTTATATGTTGACTTAGTTTGTTACTTCGGTCATGCAGAACGACACTAACCTGACGTAAACATGAAAGCAAATGATGCTCCGTTATTCAAGAACTCCACAGAAACATGCAATTAATAATTATGACAGTATTATCCAAGTTATGTGCAAGCTTTATACCAGATTTGTAATTTGAATTGAGACATAGTGTTTGGGAAGAAGACAACTCCACTTTATTTTCACATGTACTCCCCTACAGACTATGCACTTTAAAAAATAAATGGAGCCAGTACAAAGACCTGGTTCTGAAAACCCACATTGTTCTCAGCTTCATTGGCAGTGGAAGATTTTGGGAGCCTGGCTTCAAGTGTTGTAACTCTGATGTCATGAAGAGGATTTAGTTCAGTTACAATGGAAATTGCTTGGATGCCACCTGTAGATTTGCTGAGGGGAAATAATTTTCTGATCATCACATTTCTGTGTTTCCTTCTCTTACAAATTAGTGGATCATTGAATTGTGTAACTTGCATTTATATTAAAATTAAATAGATACTGCTGTTTTTCTTTGACTTTCATTTTGTTGTCAATTCCTTTTCTGGTTGGTTGATTAATTTGAAGACAAGAAAGAAGGTATTCAAGTTGTTGCAGTGATTGCTCTCTCAATAAATGTGATCCCTGAATGTAAATGGAAGAAATAGGGAGTGCTCTGTTCCTCTGGGATACTCAGTTTTGCAGTTGTCCCATGCTGCACATTTTTTAATGTCTGTCCAGTGCAGAGTATTAAATCTTAAGGAAGGAGAACCTTGTACTTGGCAGGGCTGTGCTCATGTGAGATTTCCTGGTTTTATGGTTTAGGTTCTGCTCTAGGGTTGCACATGTGATACATAAAGCCTCTCAAACTGAACTGAGCTGTACAAATGTTCCTAGGGAGTCACAGCTAGCATTCCAGTGCTTTCAAACTCTAAAGGAAACAAAGGGGTTGGTAAAAAAAAATCTGAAAACGGCAACGCACATGAGTGGAAAAAACCTGAAATGCGAGTCTTCCTTTCTATTAATTTCCCACCCAATTTTTCCCACTGGGCTGCTTTATACCATCCCATAAGAAAATGATTAGCACTATTGCCTTTTTTTAATTAAAAAGAATAAAAATTAAACATTTATTCAGTTGGCTAAAAATTAGTGTCATATGGGGTGCTCTGGGGCTTCTTAGTGTCTTGATGCAGTTTCTAGAAGGCAAGGGACTCCTGCAGGTCTGGTGCTGTTCCTTTTAGCTCCACAGTCACTGCAGATACCTGAGGAGGTGCCTGAACACTGAGGGTGTCTGTGCCAACTGAGTTATTTATGTGCAGATGGTCTCTGCTGTTCTCTCTGGCTGTCAGATGAGGAAGCACAGAGGCAGATTCTCAGTGCAATTTGGAGCTCCTTGGTTCCTGATTCCCCCTGCAGCACCTTCTCCTCTACCTGCATTTGCCTCCCATCGGTGACAAGCGTTTGCATGGTTAGAGTTTTTGAAAGCATTTCCTGGACAGCTGAATCCAACCCACTTATTTAAAATCTGGCCTGGAAAAGGTGCATCCTGGTCAGCACTTTGCAGCAGGGAGAAGTTACTGGAGCAGCACAGACCTTGTGTCAGCCCTGTGTGCTGGGGCAGGGACTGGAGGATGCAGAGGGGGATGAGGCTGGGCTGGCCTCAGCAGGAATGGGAAGCATCTGCATCTCCAGCATAGGGAAGGGGGATTGAAAATCCACCTGTCATATGCCTTCAGATAGGAAAGATTAATTTGTTCCTTCTTGTTTTGTCAAACATTTGGGATTTCCTTAGCCAGAATGAAAACAACCAGACAGAGTGTGGGGGGAAGGTGTCTGGATTACTGTGCTGAGCACAGCAATCATGGAAGGCTGCACAGAACAGGACTTTGATGTGATTGCTTAATATAAGAACATATCAACCTGCTGTGTACAGGAACCCGAGCAGGGAAGAATGCAGTGTAAAGTCCACCCAAGAAAAGATACTATAATATACAAATCACAGTCACAAGATGATATGGAAAGAAGAAATGTGGCAAAACAGATCATCAACCAGAATTAGTGTCCAGAAATGCAGCCTAACCCTAAGGAAAAAATCATTGTTGGATAATGGAAAGCTATAAAAAGAGCTTTAAAGAGAAATGTTCTGCTAATAAATATGCCTCTAAATTCTGTGATCTTAGCCAGAGCATGGCTACCACAAGCACTTTATTAGATTCACAAAACAACAGGAATGATTAATTCTTATCTGATAGTGCTGGCTTCCCAAGGGAACAGGGGAACCCTGCTGTGAATGCCTCCAGATAGACTGTGAAGAGCAGGAGCTTCCACAGCAGCACAGCTCATTTTTTTATTTTCATGAGCTCTGTGTGTGTGTGTGACAGCTCTCAGGCTCAGGCTGACAACAACCCACAGAAAATCGTGTGTGATATGAATCCTCATTTCTGGGACTTTGCATGGAACATGCAGCCTATAGGAACCAAGCTGGGAGTACACCAAAATAGGTCCAAAATTTTGAAAATTAAACCTCAGCTTCTTGTAGCTAAAAGTATTGCGGCCTTGATGACATTTAGGACATGATGGGTGCTGGCAATTGGATTCAGTCCAATGAGACAATAAAGGAATATACAACTCACATTGAACATCTCTTGGGAAGATGCTTCATGTATTTTTAAATTATTGTCAATACAGAAGTAAAAGCTTTACTGACAAAACCATGAAACTTGCTGTAAATTAGTCTTATTTACATTAATTCAGAGGTGATTAGAGTCAATAAACCACAGCTAAAATCAAGATTCAGATTCCTTTTCTAACATACCATCAGTACCAGGAAGAGTGGTTTTACTGATCTTACAGAAGCAAAAACTCTCAAACTCTGAGAATGCTCTTTGCATTGTGGTTTTGGAGAAGAAACAAAGGCCTTTATTAAGGAATGCAGTGGGCCTGGCCTTCACTGATATTTGAAATTATCTGGACCAAAAGAAATCCAATCCACATAAACAGTTCAGGGAGAAAAAGCTTTTGGGTTTTTTGCTTGCTTTTTGGCAGAATATACTTTACTTAATATCCTGTTCACCACAACTACGTATCCAGAGAGAAAAATTGTTATCCCTGCTGTACTTCTTAAAGCAATTGGTAACCTCTCTGCCTTTTGCTTTGGCAGACTTCTGAAAAGAGTTGCACACTCTCTGGAGAGAGGGAAAGGCAAGGAATCAGTGTGTAGGTTACAGCAACATGTATGGTGGTTTATAAGCAAGTATCTACAGTTTTTCCAGGGTTCTTGAGCACCTGTTTTCTCTTATTCACAGCATTCAGGACTTTCTTTCTCGGCCCAAGCTCCATCTGAATGCTCTGTAGATCTTCATCAGTACATAGCATCAGGGCATCTAAATCAATTTTTTCCCTCATGAAGACTGGAAGAAACTCATCCAGCATCTGTGATGCCAGAAATACCTCAAGGGGTGTATTCTCTGTTTCCTCATCATCCCAAATGACTTCTTCCCCGTTCCAAGGGACATCAGCACTATTTTCAGCATCATCTTCCCTGCCATTCTCAGCATTTTCATTCTGAAAGAGCTCACTGGCCATTGTAGCTCTTATACCTTCTTTCTCAGAAGACACAGTTTCAGGATTTACCTCTGCAGCCAAATTCCTTCCAAACACAATCTTGCCAAGACCTGGCCGCTGAAAAATGGAGAGCTGACTGTCATTACCAGCAAGGTTTTTCTCTTCGAGGTCATTGAGTAATTCATCCTCCTCTTTCTCATCAAACAGATGCATCACACTTCTCTTTCCCCTATCATCCTCTTGGTCATTTCTTTGTGTTTCCTGCCTTCTTGTGCTGTCAGAGGTCTTTTTTGTCTTGAGTTTCAAGGTATCTTTCAGGTTTTTGGTTAAAGTACTTGTGGTATGTGAAGCAAATAGACCGGGCAACTTTACCCTGGAGTGTGTTCCTTTGGAAGAATTCACTGTGCCAACCTTTTCTTTAATATAATTCCGGTTCATTTCATGCTGATGTTTCTCTTGGCGCTTCTCACATTCCTTGATTTGCCTCTCGACATTCCTCTGGGCCTGTGCCTTTTGCTTGGAGACCTTCTTTGGGTTCAGCAGGTTCTGCTCAGTGGCAGCTTTGTCCAGGATCTGGACACACTCCTTGCGGTCCCTGCTGGCAGCTGCCTCCAGGGGAGTGCGCAGGTCGTTGTCCAGAGCAAAGATGTTGGCTCCAAAGTTGATCAAAAAGGAGACACAGTGGATGTGGCCATTGCAGGCAGCGTGGTGCAGGGGGGTGTTCCCCCAGATGTCACACTTGTCTGGATCACCCCTGGAAAACAGCACACAGTGAGCTGGGCTACCCACATGGAACTCTGCAGAGACATTAAACGTGTCACTGTGCTCTGCTCTGAGGAGAACAGCCCGGGGACAATGGCTCAGCTTGGGTGCAGCCACTAGAGCAGGGCTGCACCCCTTACACAAGCCCTGAGCGTGGCTGTGTGTGTGGCATGAGCTCCAATTCCTGCCCTGTGAGTTAAAAGAGTTCACAGGGCTGTGACTGCCTGTGCATCCCCCCATAAGGGAGCCAGGGCACTTCCTGTGTCACTCCAGGGTCTGGCAAGTCAAAGTGGGCTCAGGCTTTGACTTAGTCTCATTGGAATTACTGCTAAAACTGTTTCAAGAACATTTGCATGGAATATTTTAAAGTGTTCTTGGTTTCCTTTTTCCTTTCGCATATCTAATACAGGGCAATATTAGGAGGTTTCCTCACTGGCCACAGTGATACACACTTAGTGAACTCCTGCAGTAATTTTTTGGAGTAGGTAATAGGTAAATGATCTGGAGTACAGCCCTGATTATCCATTTGTCTCCACTGTTATTAGTTTAAGCCCAGATAGATGCCATTGTTTTTCAGCTCTTTTGTTCTCTGTAAGCTGCTTTTGCTCATGAGGGTTTGAAAAGCGGAAGCTCATTGGAAAATAAAATGCCACATTTTTCAATTGAGTTGAAAGCCAGTGAAAAGTATTGCTTGATTTTTAACTCTTGCACTGGCTTGACACTGAACTGCTGGCCTGCAGGCAAGAATCAGCTTGAATATTTAGATACACATTTGGCAAGGTCAACCTTAGCAATGTTCAGAACAGAGCTTGCATCCTCTTGTGACCAACAAACAGGGCAGCCACAGAAGCCCAAAATCTTTATTGACTTCAGAGTCAGGGGCCAAATTTACAAGGAGAATTTCCACTCTTGGGAGTTCAAGCATTTCAATGACTCAGAGGCTGGTGCCATGGCAGCTGTACTGTGAAATGGCACATCCTGCCACCAAATGTCCTCCAGGCACTGATCTCTGGGTTTGGGACTCCGAAGAAAAGCACTACCAGGTTTGTTGAGGGCCAGATGTGAACACACCAGATGTGTTCAGATCAGAACACTTCAGCCTGAGCTGCCCCAGGCAGGAGTGAGGTCTGGGGTCTGGCAGAGCCAACCGTGCCAGCCCTGGGAGCTCAGGCTTTGCTACAAGGAGGTGGCAGCTGAGGATCAAAGTTTCTCCACTCAGACACATGGAAGCCATGTGTACATATTTCTGTTTTTGTGGCTGTGCCCTGGGGAGCTGCCTGGCTGGGGCTGATCGTGCTGGGTTCCTGAATTCCCACATTGGCGAGCTGGCTGCAGTACCCTGAGCCCCGGGAGTGCTGGGTGATCCATCCTCCCCCAGCTCCCTTCAGAGCTCTTTGTGGTCTCTTTTCCCTGTGGAACCTGCCAGCCTTTGAGTCTCAAACAATTGACGAACTCGAGTGTCTGTTCCCAGCTCAGTGGGACTTTGGATAAGGTCTGACATCTACTCTGGGTTCTCATTCTCCTCCTGTCCCTGCTTTCCCAAGGAAAAGGCTCACACAAAAGAGGCAAGACTCTGCTATTTGGTCTTGCCTTTAATCATGTACCTGCAAGATATGCAGAGAAAATGTCTCCTGACCCTTGGGAAGACAAATCATTTCAAGAGGAAAGGGGTTTATTGTTAGTATTGCTAACTTTCCAAGGGCCAAAGCTTGAGAGTCCTAAAATCTGCAACCACTCTAAAGAAAACTGCCCTGTACCTCAGAGCATCTGCCAGGAAACCTCTTCAAGGAAAAGACAAATTTGTTAAAAATAATTAAAATACTTTCTCACAAGAAAACATTAACTGGCTGGAGAGCAGCTCAAACATCTTCCAAAATTCAGCTTCTCCCCTCAAAACCAGTGAGAATGCAGCCATACCTCTGACAGACACATCTTGCTGATTGTGTCAAGAAATCTTAGATTAAAATAGGGGTAAACACATATGTTTGAAGATTTTGAGGTAATACTGTCCCAAAGCTGTCCTCTACCAAGAAAACACTTAGAAATACATGAAATATAAATATACAGAATCTTTGATCTTTGTGTCATCTGCTGTGATTTCTGTCAGCTTATGTGGTAGGAGATATATTTTTCACTCAATTTTGAAAAAAATAAACTATTTTGCTATTTGTTTCTTATCTAGTTGTTCTGCCTTGCAGGTGTTCAGGGACAAACCTTATTGACAGGTATTTCCTGGGAGCTGCCTTAATTGCCCAAGTTGAAAAGCTGTCAATCTATTTTTGCTTCTCCTGAGGACACAGCAACAACCACGCAGTCCAAAGGTCTTTTTCATTATGATACCACAGCCACACCTGAGCCCAGTGAGCTATAAAGCAAATCTATGAAAAAAACCACATTTTTTCAACTCCATTTTTAATAAAACTCAGACACATCCAAATAGTTATTCAGCTGTTCCCTGCAATCTGTTCACTGTTCTGCAAAAGAACATTTCATTAACTGTATTTCTACACAAGAGCACATTTTCTTTTATTAGATGTTATTACAGAATCACAGCTTAAAAGGTAGGCTCTGAGCAAGAGAGTTCTGATGGTGGAGAGGTAATTACCATTTCAATAAGACATTTTAACCATGTAAGACTTTTAAATGATACAGACATTTTATTACTAGAAAATAAACCTGTAGAAAACCTTCCCTTCATTTTTTNTTTTTTTTTTTTTTTTTTTTTAATGGTTTACAAGGGTCCTATCACAGCTTCTGAAACAGTATTCTCAGTTTTAGCATGATGGTAGTTGTTAAAAAAGCAGAGAAATAATCAGTTTAGATGTTACTGGCTCAAAGCTATCTGTTGTGACTTGCCTCTGGACAGCATTAAATCTTCACCAGTGCCTACTGATGGCACTTTGGAAGCAAATAGGAGATTTTTTTTTGCTAAAACTGTTTCAAATTAGGGATTTCTCTATAAATCCTGTCTCAAGATATCCTCAAAGGTTGTTGGCAAACTTCCCCAGTGAAGAAAGGAAAGATCCCAGGGCCTGCCTCTCTGCAGGCTCCACACAGGATGGGGTCCTGTGGATGGCTGATGTATTTTCACTGACAGACCACCTGAAGAACTCTTCAACCCCTCTCTGAGAAAATAATGAAGAGACCTGCCTGCAGGCTCTGGACCTAAACCACTGCCACTAAAGAAACCATTCTTGGCAATGCATTGAAAGAAATTACTGCGATTTTCAGCCTTTTGGGCCCGAAGTCATCAGGGCATTATTAACGTGCCGCAGTAACTGTGGTTTTGTGGCCCAGGTTTAAGCAGCGGAGGCTGCCTGACTTACCCCCGCCGGCAAATGACCTCCAGAGCTTCCAGGTACCCGTGGTAGGCTGCCAGAAGGGTGGGTGTCATCCCGTCTTCATCTGAAGTGTTGAGGTCTTTCCTGGTGGCCTCTTTCAGCAGGTCCACATTGCCATCAGCCGCTGCTTTGTGATACCTGCTCGACATTTTCAGCAGCTCCTGGTTTCCCAAAGCAGCTCCGAGTGCACAGTCACCCTTCCATTACAGGGATAGTTCATTAATGATTAAAGCTGAGACATCCCTGTGAGGAGGGGAATGGGGAGGCAAAGTTCATCCTTGCAGGCTCTGTGTCTGGAGATCTGCACAGGTAACGAGGCTGTGGAGTGGTGAATGCTTTCAGTTCCTGGAAGGTGGCTCTGCCATGAACGATTTGTTGCATAATTGACTACTTAGAGAGGGGGTCCGGTCACCTTCTCTGTGTCTTTGACTGTTCTGTGGGAATTGCAAAAGGACTTTGAACTACAAAAAGAACTTAAAAAAACACCTTAAAAAGGCCATGAGTGTCAGTGTGACTAGGTTTCACTCCAAGTAATGAGTCTAATGGGAGGAAATGGATGAGCAATTACCTTTACTGTGGAGCCCTTTGTAACCCACCTTTTACTGGATGCTGTATTTGAAAACAAGTCACTCCCCTGCCAAACCAGGCACTCCCATGGAACCATTTTGCGTATGAAGTCTGGAAATGATGGACAGGGTGATATTTGGATAAAATTCCCAACAAGTCTGCAAGTCAAAGCTGGCAAAACCACAGCTGTGTAAATTGCATTTCATCAGGAGATCATCAGGAAATTGGCAAATATAAAACTCTTCTGACAGGTATTGTAATCCCTGTTTAAACACAGAAAAAATGTGCAGGATTTCCTCAGGATACTACAGGGAATTCCAGAAAAGGAAACATGATGGGTTTGCACCCACTGACCCTCACTGTAGTCTTTTCTTGGGAATGGCAGATGGGTCCATACCCCATCACAAATAATGATTTCTTGATTTGAAATCATTTCCCCTGAGTTCAGTGGCATTATGGGCAACCTCTGCAAGCAGAAACGTATAGAATTAGATTAATACTAACTTACAGTCCAAAAGAATTACTAAGAGCAAGCCATATAGAAAGCCAGTTTTCAAACAGCAGCTGAAAAGTTGGTAAGAGGCAACTGCAGCTTCTTGCAGTGCTGTGAGCTCAGGGTTCTTCTGGCCACATTCACAAGAGCTGCCACATAAACATTGCTTTTTGCCAAGCTGTTTTCTGTGACTCACTGAATTAACCTGGATCTCAGAGACTCTACCCTCAGCAATTAGCAGTGGGGTTTTGTTGCTGCTTGTGCCCCCATTAGAGAATCACAAACCAACTCCTTGCTCAGCGTTGGTGCAATCCCCAAATGGAATTCTGCCACCTCATTTACATCCCATAATTCTGCCCCTGTGACACACCAGAGCCTTCTCAAAATGGGCTTTCTCTCTTCATTATTTTCTGAGGCAGGGATTGAAGAGCTCTTCAGGAATGAGCCTGTACCAACCTTTTCCTTCCCATGAGGACAAGGAGAATCAGTCAGATCCTGTGACAGGTTTGAATCTTTGAATAAACAGCTCCAGGTCAGGGTAAAGCAAGGCCCTGGTTGTCCCCCATGTCACCCCTGGCCACAGGTGTCCCTGGTACTGTCCTGCCATCTCAGGGCAGTCAGGATGGGCTTCACCAGTCTCCATCCCCACTTTAGAAGACAGTTTTACTCTCAGCCCTTTCTCAGATTCCCTGAACTGCATTAATACTTTTCTAATAAAAGTGCAGCCATTTATTCTGTTTTCTATTTAACCAGGCTCAGCACGGAGCTAAATTGACAGCTACTAGAAAAACTAGCTGCTGTAGAACAAAGGCAAGTAATACCTGTGTGTGTGTATATATATATAAGATTAGCTGTTTCTTAATTCCATTAAATTTTATTTCTTTTACTAGGCCTTTTTTCAATGATCACCACTCACATACTGCATATAGCACCAGTGCCTGGGAGGAGAAGGGAAACTCGATACACCGTGAAATGTGATTTGGTGGCAGAAGAGTCCTTTTAATTTTCAAGATCTTTGGTTTTTACTACAGAAGTACCTTAATTTGCTTTTTTCTTAATTAATCCAGCACACAAAGTGTTGATCTCAGAGTGATTTTTATCATTAACATCTGAAAAAAAAATTTAAACTTACTCTGTATAATGATAAGTTGGAAATTATTGTTCCAAGTTTTAATTAGTGGTAAAGAAAAACCCACGTCAGTTGGGGAGAAGCTTCAGGACTTTGCAAGCTTTATTATTATTTCTGTCCTAAAAGTGGGCATGACAAAAAAGAAAGAAAAAAGAAAAGACCAAACAAAATCTTCATCTGTTTCCAAACTCCTGGTACTTGTTCATCTTCGTACTATCCAAAAACCTCAACTTGAAATGCAATAAATGATTCAACATCAAATGAGCTAAATTTCTCAGCCTGAATGGGGATTATTCTTTTGAGACTAAAGCTCAAAATTGTGAACTTTTTAAACTCCCTGGAGAGTTAGAATGAAGCTTTTCTTTTTGTGTTTGAAAAGAACTTCAGAACCATTCCTCTTTCAATTGAAATGTCTTACCAGGCTCAAGACGAACTCTGTTGTGATGGTACATGGTGTCGTAAACTAATGAATTATTTAACCTGGAGCTTTAATTTATTATTGGATTTCACTGTGGATATGGGTATTACTCTTGATTTGAGAACTGTCTCAAATAAAACATTGCCAGTTAAACAATTTAGATTGAAAGGCTGCAGCATCACCAGTTAGGTTGTTGTAGATAACTTGGAACATAAATCTGCAGTGATGTTGTGGTGCAATCTGTGTTGCATGAGGTATTATCCAGCACAACATTTCCTCATTGCAACTTTTTAAAGCACCAAAAGTGGTATGGTAAAGGCCATGCAAGGGGAGGCAAGTAAGTCCCTGCTTGCCTAATGAGGTCTTTGGAACTAATGGGCTGAGAGAAGAATGAAATTAGTCACACTGGATAATCGTGGCTACACAATTCAGAGACGATGACAACATTTAAAACAACAATAAGAGCTTATTTCTTCACTTCTTAGGGAGGCAAAACTTCTGTGCCCCAGGACACACTGCTGCTGGATGTCCTCTTGAGCAGCCAGTTCCCACAGCCAGGCTGAGCCTGACCCACACCAGGCTGAGGGTCACCTGTGCCAGGCTCTGTGTGACCCACACCAGTGCTGCCTGTCACCCACCCGACGTGATTGTTGTTCTGCTGTGGGTCCAAGGGCATCCCTTGCAGAGCCTGCACACAGTAGGGCTGGCAGCTGTGACATTGTCTGTTGTACCACAAGGACTTTTGCAGTTTTTGCTGTGAGTGCTCAAAAGTAGAAGTCCTGATCTGGCATTCAGGCTCTTTGCTTTGTTAAAACATTTGTCTTGGGTTTGGGGATCTTTTCCCCCATGATATCTTCACCAGTGCCTCCAATAGTCCCGAGGAAAGCCATGTTGAGCTCATTGGTGTCTCCAATGCTGTCATGCTGGCACAGAAAACTCCATTTAAAAAAATAACTGCCAAAACAGACATGCATTTTCCTATTAAATATCTAGCATGGGGATAAAGAGAATACATCATCAGAGCAAGGAAAGGATGCCTTCAAGATAGAAGGCAACAACAACCCCTGCTAAAGGCTTAGTATTGCCTTGAAGTCTCCTGTGAGCTGCCACCCCACTCAAGGAGCAGCAGGTGCAAATGCTCTGTGCCCTGGGCAGCAGAGAGGTGGCACCTGTGTGAGCCAGACTCAGGGCTTATATAACCATCCTTGGGCAGCTGAAGACTAAGCTTGTGGTGCCCTGAGGAGATGGGGTTTGAGCAGCAGTGCTGGAGCACCTCAAGGATGTGGTGAGTGTGGTTTGGGATACAATGGGAGGTGGGTCCTTTCCTTGCTGCTCTCTCATTTGATTCTCTTTTTGTTGCAGGTTGCTGCTCCTGTTTGGATTTTTGCTGTGCTCAGCCCCTTGTGCTAATGGCCTGGGGGATCAGGATTTCTTGGGTAATGTGCCCTTTCTGGCCTGGCTGTGGTGGGGATGTGGGTTTTGGGTTTGTTTGGAGCTGCTTCCCCTCTGCCTTGGCATGGAAGGGGCTCTGAGGGGCTGGTGGCTTGTGGGGTATGTGCCTGCAGGAGGGTTTGCTGGAACTCATGGTGGTCTTCCCTCTGCAGAGAATGTGACCTGCCATAGGGATGGGATAGAAATGGAGTTTTCCAGAGAGCTTAGCAACTACTCCTGGCATGTGCATGTTGTTGGTACGTATGGCTGCTGCCCTGGCCCTCCTGCTGAAACCTGCCTGCTGCAGGGCTAACCTTCCACATCCCTCCTAGATGTGAGTGGTGAGGAGATCATGTCCTGTGACCACACTGTGGATTATGAGAGGTTGATACTCAGTGTCCCGTTTGCCAACTGCACCAGCCTGCAGGTAAAGGGGTCTTCATCCTGGGAAGCTGCTGTAATGGAGTTAGGAGGTGTTTAACTTTCTCTTTGGGCAGGACTGGGTTTAATAGGGTTTATATTTCTAACCTTCCTCAAGACTGAGGATACTTATACTTCTGTTAAACTAAAACACTTAGAGAAGAAGACTTCATGCCAAAAGTCGAAAAAGAAAACTAAACCCAAAGGTACTGGAATTCTTATTCTTTCAACTATGCATTAAATCCCTTAGAGCCTGCTGTAAATGTTGTTCTCCTGGAGACTTGAACTACTTGACAGGTTTTCTTGTAGCCAGATGGACCAGGTTCAAGAATTTCAGAGCACCAATCAGTTTAAATGTGTACTGATAGACAATTAACACCATATGCTGATCACAGCTGTTGAGATAGAACAGTAAGTGGGAGGCCAAAGCCAGAGCCTTTGCTGATAACTATTGCTTTTAGGTATTTGAGGTGCCATAAGATGCTGTTCTGCTGTTTATTAGCTTAGGTTTTTGGCTAGCTGACTCTCTAGCACTAAAACCTGCTACTCCTTGGAGTTTTCTTCTTGACTTCTGCATTTATCTTTGTATCTTCTGCTCTTCAGCCTAACCCTGTGGGCTGCCCCCCCCCGCCCCGCTTTCCTAAAGAGCTCATACTTTCCCTTTGGGCTTTTAAAACGAGAAGTCATCTTGTCCTTGCACTGGTACAAACACCTAAACCAACTCTGAAGTTAGAGTTCAGTCCCAATGGCTTTTAGCTGCCCTCATGCTGTAGTGAGTACTGCTGCCTCTTTCTAATTAATGTCTCCTGTCTGCAGCATGGTCAGCACCAGCTCTGGTTGAGGCTGATGCTGAATAACACAATGGGAGAGGAGACAAATATTACCTACAGTGCTCATTGTGACAGCATTCATGTAGAGGAAGTCACTACTCCTGTGTTTGCTGGTGCAACAAACTGCACAAAAGACTTCATGGCAGTAAGTAGAGGAGTGGGAGTGCTGTAGATCCTGCTCTGAGGCTTGCAAAGCAGGGTGGCTGTCTCCCGGAACTGTGTGTCTGGCACCTGTAGAAAGCTGGAGAAAGCACTAATGAGCTGCAAGGAGGTCTCTTGGCTGTATGCTCATTTTGGCTTGGCTTCTGCCTCTTTGCAGAGCTGGTTGGCAAATGGTCATTAACGGTGCACCCAGTCTGGCTCCAGCCCTATTGCAGGGGAAGCTGGAAAGCTGATGTTGGCTGTCTACTTTGGGAAATGGTAGTGGAGATTTTGCTGTGTGGCTACAACCCTGCAAGTTTCTGCAGTCTAATTCCTGTCATGTGTTTCAGGTTACCTTCCCAGGACTGATGTCAAGTTTCAGCGATGAGCACATGGTATGTTCCTTCCACCTTGTGAAGGGAGCTGAGGGGGACTGCCTGGGGTTTTGGCATAAACTGAGACAGACTGGTATCTCAAAGTTCAGGCAGGGACTTCTCTGATGAACTTGCATCTTGTTGGGAAGCCTAGCTCTGCACTGTCAACGTAGGGAGCTTGAGTGTAAAGCCTGGGAGGTGGCAGCCCAGCAGGGTGATAATGCCTTGATGCTTCTGTATCTTCCTTCCCTAAGCAGGGATTCCTTGCTTTGCAGGTTCCAGCAACTCCAATGTCCTGGAATCTGTCAGTTGATGATGGAACCAGAATACATCAGCTGAGTCTTGGGCAAGCAATGCAGCAAGGCTATAACTTTCTAGTTGATGGCCACAACCTGATCTTTCAGGTTGCCTTTGCTGCTACTGGAGTTGTGTCCTACAAGGTATGTGAATGGATGATCAGCTCTGAGGAGTTACTCAGCCCCTGTTTGGCCAGCACTGTATCCCTCCTGTAGACCTGGGAATGCATTTTCAGGCCAGGGCCAGAGCTGATGTCAAGCTCCTGCACTGCTGGGCTGAGCTGGTGTGTGCAAAGCTGTTTGGCTTTGCACAGCTGTCCCTGAACTGCCCGGCACAAGGAAATGGGGAGGCACAGTGTGCCCCTCAGACAGCAGCACAGTGAGTGGGAGTCTCCAGAAGTAGAATTCTAGCCACAGCCAGTCCTGGGAGCATCTGACTGGCAGTCTCATGATCAGCAGCTGTTTTTAGAAAGGCTGAGGTGGGAAGAAACTGCTTTTGCAGACATGAATAGCAGCAAATCTGAACCTGATGCAGTACCCAGCCCTCTGGGGCTGGTCTTATGATGGACCAGGAGCTGAGCACTGTCTAATAGAGCTCTATCTTCTTTGTCAGCACAATGATAAGGTGCTCTACACTGTGGTGCTCAAGCTCATGTACGGCCCTCCTGAGCATAGACTGACTGTGGAGTCAAGAATGCTTTGTGCTCCAGGTAATGCATGGAAAAGGTCAGAACCTGACCTGTGGGTTGCCTGAGGGAAGCTGATATTGCATTTATCAAGGATGTTTTTGCAGGTCCAGCAATCTGTAATGCAACACACATGACTGTTGCCATCCCAGCCTTCCCAGGGGTCCTTATGGATGTGAATGTAGAGAATAAGACCATCCCCATGGATCAACTTCAGGACAATGGAATCACTCTGGACACACAGAGAGGGGTCAGGCTGTATATTAGCAGGAGAGCCCTGAAGTCCAGGGTGAGTTCTGATCCTTGGGTCACAGTTGTTGGTGTGATCACAACTCCCTGGTGTTTCCAGACCCAGAGCACAGCAGCTTTGACCTTGATTAAGTATCTGTCAAGTCAGCCATGCCCTGTGGCTGGGTGAGGGCAGGTGTGATTAAGATGAATGCAGACTGACTTGGTAATAGACATCATCATGCAAGGTAGTTTGGGTTTCCTGGAGTCTTTTGGCAAAACCAGATGGAGGTGAAACTATTTCTCCTGGAGGGGATAGGTATCTGGCATGCCTAGAGCAATGCAGATGAGCTTCCCTGTGCTGCTTAGGCTTGGCTTATTTGTTAATCAGCTCTAACAGGTGCATTGTTAAAATGAGCTCTTGTAGTCATGCTTTAAGGGAGTAACTCTTGTCCTTTAGCTACCTGGGGAGAGCTGCTCAGGACTTCAGTACTACATGTCCTCTTTGAAACTGGTCTTTCACTTCCATGGGGAAACTGTGGCAATGGTGATGCACCCTGAGTGCCCCTGCGAGCAGCACACACCAATAGGTAAGTGACTCCTGTGCTGTGATCCCTCAGCATGGCTCACTGTTAAACTTTGTGCTGGATTAGTTCATCTCACCAACAGCTCCTGGCAGACAGAGCAGTCACTGACTCACATGACAACTTCTGTGACCCTCTGTTACAGCTGCTGTATGCACCCCTGATGGGTACATGGATTTTGAAGTCCTTGCTGAGAGTACCACACCGCTGCTGGATTTGGACACACTGAGGCTCAGGGATCCTGTGTGCAGGCCAGCCTACAAGTCACCTTTGAATGACAGGGTTCGGTTTCATGTCCCATTGAACGGGTGTGGGACCAGGCATTGGGTGAGTGTGTGGCTCCCACGGTGGGGGTGGGACTCATGCTTTGGGAATGCCCTCACTAATGCTGTTATTTACCCACAGTTTGATGGGGAGCAGATTCATTATGAAAATGAGGTGAGGGCATTATGGACAGACCTTCCCCTGGGGAGGATCTCAAGGAACAGTGAACTCAGGTGTGTCTGGAAACCTCTTAAGGCCATCCAGTACTGTATTACCCACACATCAATATGTGACTTATCTGCTCCTTTCTTGTTACAGGTTAACAGTAGTGTGTTCCTTCAGCAATGGTGATGCCTCCCTCACTATAAAAGTAGACAACCTTTCTCCTCCACCTTCTTCAGTGAATCAAGGTTCCCTCTCCTTAGTTCTTCTAAGCTACCCAGGTAAAGCTGGCTCTGGGCTCAGTTGGCTGGGAAGCTTGTGGCAGGGAGGGTGGATGAGTGAACTGTCCTGGAACATGGACTTCAACTGTCCTGGTGTGCTTCCCTCCTGCTCATCCATGCTGCTGGAAGCAGACACCTCAGATCTGTGGCCCTTGGACAAACCAACAGTAGTTGTACAACCAGCTGCTGTTGAAGAGCTGGAGGGCCTCTCTGCACCCTGGGTTATTTAACAGAATGACTTTGGCTCTTGCAGAGGACTCGTACAGGCAGCCGTACCGTGAGGATCAATATCCCATAGTGAGGTACCTGAGGCAGCCCATCTTCCTGGAGGTTCAGGTCCTGAACCGCAATGACCCCAACCTCCACCTGGTACTGGATGACTGCTGGGCAACAGCCTCACAAGAGCCAAGATCCCTGCCCCAGTGGAATATTGTTGTGGATGGGTGAGTGGCCTGCCATACAAATGAAAGCACCTTTTGCAGAGGGTGGGAGGAGTACATAACTCTCCCCTGCTCCTCCTTTAGTAAGAGAGCCTTAAGTATGATGGTCTTCCAAGTACTGCCCTGGGCTGCTGGAATTTGTAGGAAGGAGGTAGCACCTCAACCTGCTGCTTAAAGGAGTCAACACCAACAACCCAAACCTTCTCTACCCTGATGTTCTGACTCTGTTTTTTATTTATTGGCAGCTGTGAGTATGACCTAGACAGCTACAGGACTGTGTTTCACCCTGTGGGACGTGGTGTCAGCTATGCTAACTATCGCCAAAGGCTGGAAGTGAAGACTTTTGCCTTTGTCTCTGGTGACAAAGCTGTTCCTGGCCTGGTAGGTGACATTGGATGAGGAGCAGTTGTTGTTTCAAAATGAACAAGTGTCTCATTACTCTCATTTTTTGTCCTAGGTGTACTTCCACTGCAGTGTTCTGATCTGCCACCGTTTTCACCCAGACTCCCCACTGTGCATACCAAGATGCCCAAGGCCATCTAGAAGCAAGCGAGGTAATATCTGAGTGGATTTTAGGTTGTGTTGATCCAAAATAACCCACTGCACTTTGGGGTTCAACTGTGCTGTGTTACTGTTGTAGAAAGTGGGATGGCAGCTGTGAACTCTGCTGTGGTGAGCCTGGGGGGCCCTGTCCTCTTTGTGCCAGAGGAGTGGTCTGCAGCCCAAGGTACTGAGCCAGTGTGGTGCTGGGGGGTGTTGCCTGGGCTTAGTGAGGATCTGTCTCCACAAACAAACTGCCTTTCCCCTTGCTTTGCAGGGAGCACTCTCCTGAGCAAGGAGGCCTGGGCTGGCATTGCAATGACTGCTGTTGGTGTTCTCTCTCTGGCCACAATGCTGCTCTTTTTGGCTTTTCTTAAATGCCTAAAGAGAAGAGCGTACATGGTGAGCGTGGTATGTTAATGTGTATTTCCAAATAAACTGGGAGTAGTCACTTGGTGAATTATGTCTGTCATGTATTCTGTTTCCTGCATCTAGTTATGCAAATCAACACTGCTCATCCTCTGAATGTCTCCTTATTGTAGATTTGTCTTAACAATGACTATAATACTTAGTTTCTCAAGTGTCCTTGTTCTGAAACAGATCACTGCTATGTTAAATTCCTGTTGGACTTTGCAGCCAATTTCCTTTCTTGAATTGCTTATCATTGTTCATAATTGTGATTCCACTTAACTGGGTTTTTTAAAAATACATGTCATGCCAGTATCTGCAGTATGAGTAACTCCTCCAGCTGCTCTTGTAAACATGAGCCCTATACTGTACCTGGAAATTAAAACCTGGCTTTATTGAAATTGTTGAGCAACACCCAGCACTTGCATTAAAACTTTACTGTAAAACAAAATCCCTTTGTCCTTAGGGGAATCAGATCATTACAAAAGGTCTTTGAAGGAGATACACAGTGAAGCCTCCCTTTTCTGCATATAGCAGTCTAGAAGGGCACTAGAAAAACCAAAGTGGAGCAGACTTTATGCTGCCAGAGCTGATCTTCTGCTGGCTGGAAGTTCCATTGGTCACTTAATTGGGGGATCACAAATATGTAATTTGGGGTCTCAAACTGGGGGAGGAAAAAAATGAGTACAGTTAAAGCTGTCTTGTCTCTAATACTGACAGCATTTTCTGTAGATGTAATGCTGCCACCTGAGGTTGAGGCTGTTTTTTATGCAGTTCTTATTTTGTACACCTTGCCTTGCATAGTCAAGGAAATGAGGCACAAAATATAATTGCATGTGAGAGAGAGTGCAAGTGCTTTGTTGCAGCAGGAGTGTAACTGCCTTAGGTTAAACAGTCTGGCAACTTTGTGTGAGCAGGGAGAGTCATCATCACAAGTCCAGCTCTGTGGTCACCGAGTGTGCAGGGTGTCAGATCAAGTCAGTGGCCAGACCCTGACACTTGTCAAACATGTTGTGCACAAACAGCACAGGCTGTGGGTTTGTCTGACACAGTCCCTACTTCACTCTGACATTATTAATGAGCTATTATTAATGCAATAGATTTCAGGCTGCATTTTCTAAGTATTAATGTGTATTTCATGCAAAGAGATCATGATTAATGTGATCATTAAGACCTTATGCTAGTATTTAATCAAAATTATAATAATATAAACACAAACTATGAATCTCACATGGGAGCCATTTAATTACAAGTCAGTTATGTGATTGGCCTGTTAGAAGTTAGGGTTGAAAGGGTTACTTAAGCTATGGTCCAGCAAACAACCTGCTGTACTTAAGTCTTGTTGACTTAGCACTTGGCTGCAATATGAAGTATTTCTGCAAAAGCCAGGTAAGTGGCCCTTGATGAAGAGGGTTTATGTACTTGACCATATGTTGTACTTAGTTGTATGGGCTGTTTAGCTCTTCTGACCCAAGTAAGTCTAATCTTAATATTCCCTCTCTCCATCCTTGCTCTGAAATGTGGGGAAAAGATCTTTGTGTGTGTTAAGGTAGAGAAGCTTCCTTGTTTCTCATTGATGGAGTTTGAACCTTTGCTCTAGTGTGGTCACAGTGACATGTAAATATGCTAGTTAATATTCTAATAAGCTAAAATATTTCCTCACATATCTTGCACACGTGAATCTGCAGACTTGCACTAGTGAAGGTATTTAAAATAACTTGAGTACCTTCAGTATGGGAAGCAGTAAGAGCTTGACTTTTGCTCTTTGACTTTTGTATTTTGAACTATTTTTACTGCCTAAGGAGGTGAGACAAAGAGAGCTTGCACACGGTGACAGCCATCTAGGTCAAAGAGATGGTTGTTCTTGCCTGGTTTCTGCCCCTGGCTGATATTGTCTGCCTAGGGAAAGACTTCAGATGTAGCATGTGAGAGGAGATCTGTCTCTGGTTTCTGGGAGAGTTAACTATAGTTCTCTCAGGATGGCTCAGTTAATGCTCTTTGCTTTGAATGAAGACTTGTGTGATTAAATCAAGGAAAGCACAGGATTGTGTCCCTTACTTTGTACATAATTTACCCTAGAGCCCAGCCACATGCATTCCTTCTCTCTTTCTCTATATGTGCTGCTGCTGCCTCTGTCCCCTGTTTTAAAGTGTGTTATCTGGAAAGTTTAAGCTCATTTTACAAATAAGAGATTCCTTTCCTGCATTCAGGCAGAGGTTCCTCTCTTCTGCCACAGGGCAGGGTGATGTGGGGATGATGGTGCTGCAAGAGAAGGCAGAGGAATTAGTCAGGGAACCTGCTGCAGGTGGAGGCAGCATTGACTCTGCAGCCTGAGCTCAAGCAGCTGCCTCAGGAACCACACCACAGCTGGTTGCTCCAAATCTTGGACATGGGATGTTTGGGGTCCCCCAGGATTTAGGACCATGAGAGTGGCTGCCTATTAAGGCTTGTTCATGCCTACAATAAGGGGCAGTGAACCAGATCTGTGAGAGCTGAGTAGGCTGAGGAGCTGGTTGGGAATGGTGCCATGGGGTGGGAGTCTCTTGCATTTCTTGTGGGGTTGGTGCTGTTCTGCAGAAAGCTGAGAGAGCAACTGAGGAAAAGAGGACTTGGAAGCATCTCCCCAGCCAGTCTTGCTAAGGACTTCTTAGTTCTACTGCAGTCTTTAATAATTCAAAGAAGAAAACCACCTCTGCCCTCCTTTTAAGGGATGACTTTCTGTCTCCAGTGAAACATCTCTATGCTGACCTAGTTTTTTCTTCAGCATCTCTCAATTGAAAACCTTACTCTGGTGCTGGCACTGCACAAAAAGCAGCTCTTGGTGAAAGGACACAGTGAGAAGGCTTGAAATGACAAGCTGATAAGCATGCAAAGGTCAGGGCAGCAGGAGCAAAACTGTTCCAAGTTTACCTGCAGTTAACTGAGAATTCAGTTTTAGCTCCTGCTAAGTGCTGATGACAGACTGAATTATATAATGCAAAGTAAATTTAAAATGCAGGAGGCAATGGTTCATGTTGGGTCAGACTCTGAGTGGGACTGGATTAGCTTTACTGTCTGCTGACTTTATTAAGTAATGCCTCTTTCCTTCAGAAGATGAGGGCATAAAGGAAACTGAAGGGAAAGGATTCAGCTGTGTCTTTGTGTATGAGCTGTGCTATAAAGATTTTGAGTGTTGTAACTTTGGGCAGGTGTATGGGCTTTATTGCTCTGTCTTTGGAGGTGCCTCCTGGAAGGCTCTTGCAGCCAGCCTTGTCTGGGGGAAGGCTGGTTATGTGGCTTTGTAATGTTTGCTGAATTAATGGGCCATTAAAATAAAGGGCTCCTGAAAATCTGCAGGGGATTATTTCACTCTACAGTTGAAATGTGGGGCCAGCTTGGCCTAAGGACTGAAACTATTACCACCACTACTGTGTGAAGCGCATTGCAGCTCAGGAACGCTCTGTGTCCATGTTTTAGTCAAGCATCAAGTTGCTTCATGCAAAACTAAATAAAACTGATTTAGACCTTGGACATCTCCATTTCCTTTACAGGCATGACAAGGGCAGTAATCTGCAGTTTGTGGCTCGGCAATGTTGACCATATAAAATACTTCATTCAAGGGGAAAAACTCAGCTCCAAATGTAGCCTTCTTAAAATGTGATGTGAAAAAATTGTTTTTACTGTAGAATAAAACAGACTAATAAGACAATTTGGTTAAACAAACAGGATTTTATTAAACTAATATAGTTAGATACTTTCTTAATGCTTAAAAATACAATAGCATTTGCAAAAATGAAAAAAGTTTAAATAACATACACAAAGTTATAACTGAGAAGCAAACCAGGCAATTTAAATACCTAAACAAGACCTAAGCATACCCCTGATATGATGAGGCAATGAGAATAAGGAAAATATCCCTTTGGAATAACACAACATCTAAATGGAGATAAAAGCTTAGACCATGACATATGACAAACCCACTTTTCCCTGTATAATGAATATAAGCATTGGCCTGGTGTACTCACACTATTTTAACAAAGGTTGTTAAGGCTTACAAATATTTTTCCACATTCAAAATGTTTCTACTGTTCTGAATTTTGATACTTCTGTATCAAAATGCACACTGGTATGTACTAAAGAGAGTACATTCAGAACTCCAGTATCTGACAAGTCAAATATCTCCCTCCCCTTTCTGTCCACCTCCTTGCCATTGACTTAACAGTACCAACATTACATCCCTCTACCAAACTCTATGGAACGTTCCATCATGCACATACACTTACTACTGCACTGCTGCTTCTTGGTTATTTTTAAGATCCCTTTTACAGTGCCAGTGTAAGATGTGTATTGATTTTTCTCAGTTTCCAGGAGTACACAATGGTTGAATGCTTAATGAGTAAACAATTACATAGCAAAGGCTGGAATTGTACAGCTAAGTGCCTATGGAGTAGGGAGAAAACTACTTATTCACTCTTTCCAGTATTGGCAGAAAGATCCAAGCCAGGCTGCTTCTGTGGTAAACTTCCATTAACATCTTGCTTCCTTATCTGACGCCTGTGCAGATGAGAAAAGAATGGTTTTATTGTCTGTTCTTCCCTAAGACTGTCTTTTAACTTTTTGCTCAAAAAAGCTGAGGAATGTGAGATGTCCTAGAGAGGTTTACATCTGCTGCTGGTCTGTTTTAACATCAAAGCTGTAGGTCAAAAGGGCTGTAGGTTGCATTGTGCATTTGGATATTCCATGGAAAATGGAAGTCTTCTGGAACTGGTGGAGAGTGTGGTGGACCTGGCAGCATGCCCTGGAACTGGGCCTGGCACTATGCTTTTGTCACCCTGCTGCCATCTCAGGCAGGCTTGTGTGTCACCAAGAGCTGTGCAAACACAGCTGTGCTGAAGGAGCAAACTGAGGAAGCCTAGAACAGAGCAGCTATGATTCTTCTTACTCTTCCCCTTGCCTCTGTGGTTCTTTCCCTGGTGGGCATTTCAGGGGGCCACAGGTGCCACTCCAGCACAGCCTGCTGCTGCCTCCTGCTCTCAGCTGCCTGGCTGAGGCAGTGCTGCTGAAACAGGCCTCCAAGCCCAAAGTCCTGAGGGGCACAACTGACATGCTGCAGAATCCTACAAAACCTGTTGTTTCTATTTTGACCACACTGTCCCTTTTAAGTACCCCCCCCGGCTATCCCAAATATACAACCAATTTTGCTCCTTTACTCTACAAATGCAGGTAAGCAGAGATAGCTGGGTCATCATGCAGAAAAAACTGGAGAAGGTTCATCTTCAACGGTTCAAATTCAATGTGGCAGAGGGTTTTAATGATATTTAAAGCAACACATTGGAGCGAGACAATATTTTACTGCCTGATGTCATGTTGTGTTAGCACATTCACATTTAAAGACCACTTGTATTTCCTCTGTCCCAAATAGGAAAAAGGGCATGAATTAATGCTCTTAGAAAACCTACCCACGACCCAAACATCTTTATGCTGCATTTTAATCTGTGAGGGTAGCCCAAGATTCAAAGCATTCAAGAAACGCTGTTTAATTAAGCAACAGGTGCTCATTTAGGGAAAAAAAGAAAATGGAACAATGGATGCAGTAGCACAGTTGCAGAGTTTGAAATCCAAGCATGGATCAAGACATTCACACTCACCTTGACGCACACCAGTAGTTGACCAGAGTTGAAAGAGCAACGTAAGAAACACTGAGCACTCCAGAAACTCCCAGGGACAGGGCTCCCAGGCCACACAGCACACACAGCAGGGCTATGCCACCTATGGCTATGACAACACCTAAAAAACATCACTTTGTTATTCAAACAAGTCTACGTACAGATAGAACAGCTGACATTCCACCATAACCCAATTTCAAACCATTTGGGAAAAGCATCTTCCTCCCTCATCTGGCCAGCCTCTGTAAAAGCTATGCATGCTCAAGATAACTGGTTTATGCTGAGATTAGAAAGGAAAATAGGATTTCCCCTGGATAGACTACACTTAATTAGATTACTATTCTTGTATTAAGAGTTCTACTACTGCTGAGACCTGAGGACTACACACAGAAATCCTCAACTGCTAGGACTCACACTTCCAGAAGGAAAAATTTAAAAGGAAAAAGGTTACATGCCTTAAAAGGGAATAGGTAAGTATACCCATGAATGCATACAGTACCTTCCATGACTATCACACCAATACAGGCCATTACAGCTGTTGTAACAACAAAAACCAGGAAAAATCCAACAGGAATAGCTGACACTGCAACAAACATCAGGAGTGATAAGGCAACAAAAGGATGGTCATCTAAATATTGGCCAACACGAGAATTCATAAAGGCAACAACCTGCAGATGAAAGAAAAACATTTTAGATTGTTTTTAATCTCTTGTCACAGATGCCTTTTACAGATCACTGCTGCTGTAGTGAACTACAGGTAGGATAGATCTTTTGGCAGCTGGAGTAGGGAGCACCTCTTGGCTCTCTGTTTCAAAAGCATGGGGACTTGCTGCAAATTTAGATAACTTCAGGGCAAATATAATTCTACCATTAAAAGACATGTTTTTCCTGGACTTCCCAGTTCTATTTTTGCACAAATTATAAAAAATGACAAACACACAGAATAGCAACCAATCTGAAAACAAGTAAAAAAATAAATCAGTCTAGCTGTAGCTTTCACTAGTGTCTTGGCAACCATTATTTTGAACTAGAGACCTCTATTTGTTAATTTTAAAAATCTGCAACATTTAAAAATACTCAACTTTTATCCATGGCTTAGTAATATTTGCAACCTGCTCATTTATTGACTCTAAGTACAGTGCAGGCATGTCTGTATCAGAAAGTTGTTAAGAATTTAATTATATTACTAATAAAAGAAAATCTTTTTACAGAGGCAGTCATAGCTATACACTAGAATTTTATTGCAGTAGTTTCCCTTCCCTTAATGAAACATGTATTGTAGTTTTAGTTCTTCTTACAGGAGTACAACCATTTCACTAAAATGCCACTCTACTATTTCAAAGGGTTATGCCAGTAAAACACAAAAATGCAGAATAAGCTTCCCTCTTTCTTGACAAGTTGTGGGAGGACAGACCTTCCCATAGGCCTCACAGTGTTCACTTAAAAAATAGGGAGTGCATTTAAATAAATCAGGGTGTGATACCCTGGTAGTTACAAAAGGAGTAGCTTTATAAATATATAAAATTACAATCCAGACCCACATTTGCGTTGCTGTGGATGGTCTGCATCACGGAGTGCCATTGCTTCTGTAGTTCCTGCATTTCTTTAGACATGCTATTAATCCTCAGCCACGACCTCTTCTGAACAGCCAGTTCTCACTCAGCCATCCAAGTTCCCTTAAAATTAAGGTACAATTAGTAACAAGCTCATACAGATGCTTTTTGAAATGAAGCAATACACAGTCTAAAACATTACTTTTACAAAAGCACACCTAATGTAGAGGGCTTGTCCCTGCAAGCTCTTCTGAAACTCCCAAAGCCAACCAGCAAGATACAGGTGACTCTCACCTTCTTCCTTTATAACATTAACCCCGTGCTTAGCCGTCAGGGTATTCACTTATAAGTAAAAACATCACTTCTAATCACCTGCATGGACAATTTCTTGCTATGGGTGCAGGAAACCGGTAACACACCGAGACTTATTTCTGTGAGTCTCCTTGTGCTCAGCATCGCGAGCATACCCCACACAGCTTAAAAACTCGGCCTATTAAGGCAAAATGCTTCCAGATGCTTTGAACATATTAAATTGTGTCAGTTTCAATGAAACCTCAGCTCAGCAATGTCCCTGGAAATTTCCAGCTGTTGTTGCAGGGGCACACTTACAAGGGGCAGGTTAGAGGATGCATTTTCCTGTTTGCAACTAAGCAGCCGGGGCGCCAGTGTCCCTGCTGAGGCCCCTGCACACACACGGGCCCTCCTGGGCACTCGGCATTGTCACACACAGCGGCCGAGCCCTCGCTGCCGGCAGCGCTGGGCAGGAGCTGCCCGCGGGGCGCGCCCGAGCTCGGGCGTTACCTCGGCCACCGCCCGCGGCCTGCACCGGGCACCCAGAACCGCGGCCGGCGCACAGTGATCACCCCCCTCACCACCGTGCAGCCACCCCCATGAATCAGCGCCCCGGGCGGACAGCGGGTCCCCGGCGTGTGTCTCCCGCAGGTAAGCGGGGACACGGCTCCGCTCCGCGGGGCTGATGGGCCGCGGCCCTCCCGCCGAGCCGTCAGTGCCGGAGCCCGGGCTGGCGGAGCGGAGCGGCGCCGGCCCCGGGAATGTCCCGCTCACCTGCGGCTGCCGCCCGCCGGGCCACGGCCCCGCTCGGCCGCTCGCCCCCGGCTGCCGGGCCTGCCGGAGCTGGGGAGCGCTGCCGCCCTCCCGCCGCTGTCTCCTCCCCGCGGGGGCCGGGCAGGGCCCTCCTGTGGCGGCGCAGGCGGCAGTGGGCGTGCAGCGCCCGGGCCGCGCTCCGAACGCCGCCGGGGCTTGGTGGCCGTGGCCGGTGCCCCTCGGATGTCATTTCACGTCCCCCTTTTGCTGTCCTGCCCTTCACCCCGGCCCTACCTCAGCCGCTCAATCCAGGCACCCTCATGAATGTCCTAGAGGTTTATTTTAGGACACGCAGCCTGGAGCTTTTTGGAATGGAGGACGGAAAATGAGGGTATCTGCGGTCTCCGTGCCGCTGTGGAGGCGTGCAGAGGCGCGTTCGGCACCACTGCGCCTCACGGCTCCGCTGCCAGCAGGCGCTCCGTGGGTGTCGGCGATGCCGCCGTCCCCAGGCGGGCAGGCAGCGGAGGCAGCTCGCAGCTCGCTGGGAGTGTTCAGTCACGCCGTGAGGAGCGGTGGAACAGCTGCTGTGAAAACACCACACCTGGCTCAGCCACCTTCCCCCGTCCCGGCTTTGTGTTCCCACACGTCCCCACCTTGTCCTGCTGCCTCCAGGTGTTTTGGTGCCCCACGTGGCAAACTTGTTCGGGGAGACGTGCCATGTGAGGAGTAATTACTTTAAGAATTAAGCTGGGTTTTCAGCCAAAGCAATGCTCCTCTAGTGTCTCAGCGTTTGGCTGGGACTGTTCTCACCAGTGATGCTCGGTGGGGTGTGTGGCACGATGGTTTGGCCTGGCTGCTCTCCGGAGCCATCATGATGGTGTGAACATGCAAGCGTGAGGCTCCAGTGGATTCCCAGCTTCTGCTACACGAAAATTTTCATGCTGTGACTTGCAATCAGAAATATTCACGTTTCTCATGACTGCTTTAATCATTTAATTGGTGTCACCTATGAGAGCATTACAAAACTGTATGTTAATGGTTTCATGATTTTTTTTTTAAAGGCAACCAAATGCATAGTGTGTTTAATTTGGAAATTAATGCCAAAAAAGGTTTTGTGAAGTATGGGGGGGTTAGACTTACCAGACTTATCTGTATCTTTGAGGTGCTGATTTCAATGATCTCTACAAATACCAGGATTTGTGTAGACAGGGAATAAGATTTGCATATTAACACGTTTTGGACTGTGGGGTCTAACAGCCTAGCACAAGATACCTGCAAGGAGAGGATGGTCAGGGCAAGTGTATTTTGCTTGAACTCTTAATGTGTTAATCTCTCATATTATTAAAGTGCATAGTGGATTGATATTCCTGGTACACTAGGGTATATCATAAATTTGTTGGCTTGTATATTTTTTTAAAAAGTGAGCATAGGGAGAACTTACTGGCAGAATTGCAGTGTGACATAACTCAGTGATAATGGCACTATAAAGTTTAATGGAGCTGAGTTTAAAGTATACTGGAGATTTTAAATTTCTGGCTGTTTTCAACCATGCCATAGCTGCAGTTTTGAAGATAGTCTCATACTTCTTAGTAAATTATTTTCTTGCTATGGATAATTATCTCTTCTGCTAAAAATTAATATATAATCTTCCTCTATATGAAACAATTGGTTTTAGTGTTTTTCAAGCAGCAGAGATAAGCTATTCAATTTTGAAGGGCATGCATATATGAGCATCCAAGTTGATGTGCACAGAGGAACAGTAGTTACTCTTAACTGTTGCTTAATTGGGCTTGTCTTCATGCCAGTGTCAGCTCCAATTAGCAGGAAAATACTCGTGTTGCAAACCAGCAGTGAAATATTTGGAGAGTTATGGCACACATTAGCCAAGCAATTACCAGCACCAGCAGTGCTGGTTCTGTGTCCTGCACTGCTGGCCTGTGTTTTAAGAACAATGGCCAACAACAGTGTTCCACTTGTAGATGGTAAAAGGGCAAGACATAAGAAAAACTGTGCTGTTAACTCAAGGATATCAGCCATTCTCACTGAAAATTGGATGAAAAATAGCCAAGATAATGGAAAAGGGTTTAAAATGGAACTCTTGTTGTGTTGGCAGAGCCTGTACAGGACCCTCTTGAGGGTAGCTATTAAGAGACTATGCTAGATTTCATGTTGGATGGTTGTAATTCCCATTTGTGGAGGAATGTGATGGAAGATCTTTCAGGATGTAGTGATGCCTGAGTGGGAGGCAAATGCATACAGGCTTAGAGGAATTGAGAATATCCTACCTGCTGTATTCAGATCTTCAGGGAGTTTGATTCTGAATGGTGGAAAAGTGGTAGGAGTGTTTGGATTCAAAATTTTGAATCTTGAAATTTGTTCTTCCAATTCTTCTTAAGAAAATTTGGGTTTATAAGGCTCTTACTGCTCTTGGAGTTCTGTGCAGTGCTTTCATGCAAAAGTTAGAATATCTATAGTATCTCAGGACTACATTTTTCATAACTTTCAGAGATAAAAGGAGCCTGTACAGTTCCTCATTGGTTCCACAACTGAATCTCCCTGACCACAGCTTGGCACAACACTGAAAGGGGCTGTTTCCTCTCTGCTGGGGGAGGAGATGGAGGAGGGAATTCTGTCTCCAAGCACCAGCTATGCTGTAACTGAGGCAACCAAGCTGAGGACTGAAAGGCAGAGTGTCAGAGAAGTTCAGCAAGCTGTGACAGGCAGAGGGACTGGTAACAAGGGCGCCTGCAGGTAGTACCTGCCCTTACCCTGCCCACCTGTGCATCCTGTGGATGTGTGAGGCATGCAGGGTGTCTCTTTCTCTTTTCCCATTCTTTTTGACATGGGCTTGCTTATTCTTCTTGGCAATTAATGTGTGGTTCTGCTGTAAACCACAGCTGGAGGGCCCAGAGTCCCTGGGACATTAGAAGAGAACAGGCAGCAGGGAGGAAACTGGTGTTGGAGAAAGTGGAAAGGGCAGGGTTTAAGAAAATCTTGCTTGAAGGATGTCTGGGGGGAGTTAGAAAGGTTAAGGTGAAAAGTGAGCTTGAGAAGAATGGTGAAAAAAATAGCATGGAGGTTTGGAGGAAGAGAGAGCTTATGGTTGTAAATGCAGAATGTGAGAGCTGATTTTTCTTCTTCCTGGCAGCTGGGATAGAAGCTGATTAACACAACACCTTGTGTAGTACCTGAAATGAGTCTTTCATTCTTTTTCAGTGCACATAACAACAAGGATGTTCACACTGAAGTGGAGGAGGACCAAAAAACTCTAAGCAAACAAAAAAGCCAAAGCAAAATAAAGCCAAGACAGAGCCCGACTCTCCTGAGGGTAAGTTCCTTCTGCAGTGACTGTGAAATATCGATAACTTGTCAAAACTTCAGAGGAAATTGGCCATTACTGGTGGTTAATGGTTTGATATTGGAGGAGCACCTATTGAAAGACACATGTTCTTGTTAAATATTCTTCGGACCTAATCCTTTATAATGTACTTTTTATTAAGGATTTCTTTGTTCAAATATTAGGTTCGTTGTCATATTGTCAGGATGTTTTAGGATGAGTGATGGCTTTTTTAATGACTCTTGTACCTTTAAGAATGAATAAATGGATGTCCTAATAAACTGTATCATTTATTCATTTTTAAAGTACCCTAAGGCCCAATCCTTTAGTCATTAATCAAGAGGAATTCATGCTCTCTTTAATGAGTTTTGTCTGGCAGATAATGTCTTTATTTCTCTGTGTGTGCAGGCATGCTGGGGAGTACCAAGGAGGTAAATCAAATCAGTTCTTTCTCAAATTTTATTTCTAGATGGGCTCTACTTTGATATTAAGGAGGGCATAATTTTGTCTGCTAGAAAACAAGGTTCCAGCAGCCTCCTTTTTCAGTGATGCATCAGAAAGCAATAACCATGTTCTTAAAGTGTGTTAAAATTATGTAAAAAAAAAAGATTATATCTTATTCAAACATAATTATATTGGGTAATGACTTCCTCTTTCATGGTGATTTAACTCACTGGTGTTCAGATACAATACACTTCCACCTCCTTTTACTCATAGTGTCACTGTGTATTCAGGAAATTGTTCCTCGTGAATCTTCTAAACAAGTTTGATTTAGGAAACTCAGAACAGACTATAGATGAGGCTTTGGCCAATACTAAGGAAAGTTGCCATTTAAAAGCATCTTAAAACACTGTGAGGCTTAATAATTCTGAGAAAATATCCTGACAGCACATTGTATGAAGTCCTGGAAGGCCATCTCAAAGTATTGTCACCTTGAGGAGGTGAAATATAATCCTCAAACATATCAGATATCCTGACAACAGTTTCCAGAGTACTTGTGAGCAATTTGTTCTTCCAGCAGCATCCTGGTAATAGCTTCTTCTATAATTGGCTTCTTCTAGACATGCAAAAAAATCTAGAGGTTTTTTTTTTCCCTCCCTGGTAGTACAGTTCACACAGCTTGGTCTGTTTCGCTGTCAATTTGGCAGTCTGGTAGGATTTTTGTGTAATTTTTAGTATAAGTTAAAATATTTAACTAATTTTAAGTAGTTTTCAGGGATATGAAAATAAGATTTTTTTTTTTTAACTGGCATTCACTCGTGTTGAGAAGTAAAATGAAAAATTGCTTTTCATTTCTGTCTAGACACAGAACAGTTCCATGTGCAATATGAGTCATCCAGGCAGGTCACCGAAATTATCATTCCTCTGCTCACCTGCACCTGCTGCTGCTTCTGCTTCAGATGCACCTTCAGACTATTATGAGGTATGTGTTCTCTCCCCTGCTGTCAGGGGATGCACACACTCCCTGTCCTGGCAAATTCCCATTCTTTCCAATGGGGTTTAGTGGGCATGGTGGTACTGGGTCAAAGGTTGAACTTGACGGCCTTGGAGGTCTTTTCTAGCCTTAATGATCCAATGATTCCAAGTATATTCATGGTTGTATCTCATGTACTTTTATCTCTGGGGGTGTTTTGAGACATGCATCTCATGTGCCTGTGAGCTATCCCTGTGAAGTTCAGACATCAGCACTGATGAAAAGTCCAACAAGAGATACCAAGTCACCTGAGAAAACATGGAATGAACAGACAGAAGAAGTCTATTACAAATCCTTCCTGATGTGAGAGAAAGACATGAAATGAATTTGTTAACTTGTACTATTCTTCAACTATTACAAGGACTGAGTGTTAAAAGTAGACTGGTCATTAACTTAGGAATTTTCAAAAGCTAAGCAAATTTAAGGAGAAGAAAAGAAGCAAGAGAGAGATGTGGAGGAGT
Source organism: Cyanoderma ruficeps (assembly GCA_008694505.1). Taxonomy (NCBI): domain Eukaryota; kingdom Metazoa; phylum Chordata; class Aves; order Passeriformes; family Timaliidae; genus Cyanoderma; species Cyanoderma ruficeps. The sequence continues at coordinate 6,460,730 of VZDJ01000076.1, read as the reverse complement.
AGAAAGAACTAGATAATGTACTGTCTTCTCTGATTTATGAAAAATGCCTTGATTATGCAAAAAAAAAAAAGCCTGAGTAAGACTGAAGTGTTCTGTAAAATTATCCTTATACATGTGGAGAGCATGTATCAATTTTTTATCACTATACATAGTGATTAAAAATTGATCAGTGGTCAAATGTATGTCTGACCTATGTATTTGCTTTTCATACTAATTGATCTTGAATCCTGTTCCAGCCCTCAGAAGACTTTTTAAATTACTGTGCTTTGTAAAATTTCTGCTTTTGTTTTTCCAGTTTCAGCTTCTCCTTCAGCAAAGCCGTTATCCTCCTCTGATGCAGGAGTCATCATGGACTTTGGCAGCTCCATTCAAAGAACAGCATCTCCACAGAAACCTAAGTGACTCCATAGCTAATAACTACACTCTTACTGCACGGGACTTAAAATTGAAAAATATGAAAAAATTCAAGTCCTTTTCAATGATAGAGATATCACATATTTCACTGTGTATCCGTATTTGAATGTGTTTATAAGTTTAGGTTTGCTTGTTCCATGCATTGTTGTCTCTAATTATTTATCAGCTAAAGCATCATTCCTGAAAAACATCGTTTATCCCTAATAAACACTTACAAGCTTATCACCTCACAGTCAGTATAGACAAATTTGCCAATGCATGCATAACTTCAATAAATGAAAGGTCAGTTTCAGATTTACTAGTTAGGTTCATCCCTCCAAATAATCACTGCAGTGCTTCTCTATGAAATTTTACATTTTCTTATTTTCTTATGTGATTAATTATCTTAGCTCTGTTTTTCACCAATATGAAATAATATCTTATTTGAAAAACATGTCTGTATGTGATTTTTCTTAACTGATATTTAAAGCTGCAAGGAAAAAGCGGCGGTGGAATTCTGACAGGTAACGTACTATAATGTTAGAAAGATACAGAATATTCCAGTAAGTCTGGTTTGAGTTGTGATTTAATATTTCTTTTTACTGAATAAAAAAGTGTTAAGCATCCAAGCATGAAATGTTAAGTCCCTACAAAAAATGTATGTGCATTAAGACTTTTGAGTCACAAGATTTTAGTAAAATAATCACATGAAAATGCATGGGGGCCTTGAGCAACCTAAAAAACTTAGTAGGTGTAACTCTGATAGAACTGCTCATAAAATCCTGCCTGTCTGAGTGATACTGGGCTGTTGTAAAGTTTGCATGATTGCATCCTTTATGTTAAAGTAGTATATTGATTATACAGTTTTAATGAGAGTTTTTTATTGAATAATTGAAATACTTCTGTAGGTCATACTTGTCCTCAGTGTAGCACAAGTGGTTTATATAGTCCTTGTCATCTGTCCTTAAACATTACTGCTTCTTTATTCACTAAACTTGTATTCTTTTTTTCCAAAAGTGCTTTGTTAAAGTGTTTGAATCGCATTTCACTGAGTGTACCTGCTCATACACCAGAACTGCATGTCATAAATTATACAGACAACCAGCCACTGACCCCAGAGGAACAATTTGCTCTCATGGATTTACATGAGAAGGAGATAAGTAAGCAAGAAAAGCAACCTTCAAGTGATGATCTAGAGGTATTTGAATAGTTTCTTTTGAAGGTGAAAGTAGCAGCAGTAATCATCTGCAAGATATCTAGAAACTGTTTACTAAAAGGTAGCTGAGAAAAGCAGGCAGTATATGAAGATTAGGAGATGTAAATACTCTATATAGCAAACTGCTGTTAAATACTGTCAACTCCTTTTTCATTTGTAGCTACTCTGATTTTTGTTGTTAAGTGTTTGCAAGTTAAGTATCTTCCCAAATTCTTAACCTCTCATGTTGTTCTCTAGTACTTTTTTGATCAGTAATTTAATATGCTGAACTGAGTTCTAGTGGTCTATGTGCTTGCACCAACACAGGTTGGAAGTAATGTAAAGATGTCAGTGCTTTAAAAGGAACATAGATAGCTACCCAAAATCCGTTATATTCAAACACCTTTCAATTACAGAAGAAGCTCAAGTGATAGAAAAGCCAAAAATACTTTGTAATAATTAATTATCTGTCACAAAATTCATACAATAAGTGTAATCTTTTAAACATTTTTTAGCGGTACTGTCACTACATACATAATGGAGTGCGAGAAGACATGCTGGCACCTCAGGATAAGGAAGTGGTGAATAAAATTTTAAAACATATTCCAACTCACATTCCTCCTAGCCCAGAGCTGGAGAGATTCCTGGCACGTTTAAAAGAGGAGATTAAGACAGACTATTGTACTGGCCTCATGAAAGCCATTGGTAAGACTCACAATCTCTGAGCTGTTCCAAGTATGTAGACATTTACTGTACTTTGAAAGCAAATCTCCATTCTGTTGTTAGCATTCATGGAGAATTCCTTTGGGGTCAGTAGAACTACAGTAGATTTCTGAGAGAAAATGACCTGTGATCATGCTATATAGCATTCCAATTCCAACAAATACCTATTTATGAAACCTTACATCCCATCAGGCAGAGAGATGGAATGAAAAATTGTTTCTCCTGCCTCCCATTTTTAGAATCAGGACAAATTCTCTCTCTCTCTTTTTCTTCTTTAATTTTTTTCTGAAATAATGTTAGAGTCAAATTTGGGTTATTGTGCTGTACTTCATGCTAAAAATATACAAATAACTGTATGACTGTGTTAGTTCTAAATGTGCAGAATTCTATAGTTTCCTGAACTATGAAGATACAGTGGCTTTGAATGCAGCTTTTGGCTATACTTGCAGTCTAACCATGATATATATGATTTGTTCTAGTTGATTATGTCTTGTTGGATCCAGCTGAGAGGAAGAGACTCTCTATTCAAAGCACCCCACGCCCTTTTCCCCGGAGAATTATCTGTGCACCCGTCCCATGGCACAGCTCTTATAAAGAAACAAAAAGTTGGAATGAAAGCAATCTGTTCATAGTGAATTCATTGATGCCCACTTTGCAAGAGCTCTGGCTATCTCAGTAAGATGGCTTGTTCATAGGATCTTAATGAAATTTAGCATGTTTTTATTTTATGATTCCATTAGAGAGTGGATCTGCTGGCTTCTCTACATATGATACAGAGAACCTGGGGGACCCACTAGATACAAAGTGGCAAAATACGTTTGTTTTCTAAATAATTCCTTTTTCTGAGCCTCTAAGAATTTCAGCATAAAATGATTGTTTCCTGCCATCACTGAATGAACATGTGTTACATGCTGTGAAAAATCATACCCTTTGTTAAAAGGTGCTATGCCTAAATTAAAACAATAAATTTATTATTTTAATAAAATTAAATGTTATTTAAATAAATTTTAATAAAAAATTAATTTTTAAAATTGTACTTTAAATTTTTAATTAATTAAGATTCAGTGCTCAATTAACTGGTGATTTGGAATTCTCATCCTGGTTGCTGATATGAACAAAATTAACTCTTAAAACTGAATACCTTTCAAATGTTTGTAGTTGAAATTTGCACTGGGGACATTTGAAAATTGAGATGTGTAATCTTAGCAAGTTAAATACGGTAATTAGTAATTATGAGAGCTGTTTTTGCATTTAAGAAACATTTGCAGGAATTTAAGCTTGTATGTTGCAGACTGTGATATATACCATACTGCTGAAATTCCCTTTTTTTTCCCCATAGAGTAGTCAGGATAGCTACTTATTAATATGGAATAGAAGCAGTCAGTTTCATTCTGTATGTTCTTTAATGACTAGATACACTAATGAATCTAGGAAAAAGACAAGGCAATTTTAGCAAAGATTTAAGAGTTTTAAATGCAGCAAGTACAACTAAAAGTTGTGAAATCCTTCATGTTTGTTGATAGAAAATCCCAATCAGAAATGCACTTGTTGGACAGCTTTAGCGATGGAGCGATTCTTATAAATGAAATTACATTTTTAGTGTTTATAATACACTTGTGGCTTTCCTGACTATATTTCATGGATTTATTTTTTTTTAAGCAGTGTTCCATAAGGATGTGCTCTGTGTGTCCCTTCCCTAGGTACAGCCACCTGCGGTTTGTCCGCACTGCAGAGGTGCTCTGTGCAGACCTGCCACTGCTGCCTGCCGAGTTCCAGGACATCATTCAAAGGCACTGTGGGGAAGCTCGTGATATCCTTCAGAACAAGTCAGTGCCAGCTCTGGCAGCTGTAGAGAAATAGAATATCTCTGGGGATGACTTACATGAAGGCCTGTTTTTAAAGCAGATTTTAGATAGAGATGACTAAGTCCCAGCCACAAGGCTGCCAAAACAAAGGGGTGAATAGCCCTCAGTGGGATAAACATTGGGATACTCTCAGAACATTTGGAACTGTAAGAGTGCTTGTACAAGAATAAATGGTAATAAACTATGAATATACGGAGAATAGGATTCAGAAAATTTCTAACCATGAGAGGAGTGGAGTCTATATCTGTAAAAATGGTGATGGAAAACCTTTTTTTTTTAAATTATGTAAATCACTCCATTTAAGAAAGAGAATATATGAGGCACATGATAGAAACTGTTTGCATTCTGCTGCCTGAGATATCTTCCGAACTTGTTTCTCATTTAATGCTAATAATTAAATATTGTTTCATAATCAATAAAACAATATAATTTACTATTGTTTTGTCTATTACTATTAATTTAAACTAATCATAGTGGTCCATTTTAACAAGCATCCTTAGCTTTAAAACTCAGGTTTCCTCTAAGTCCTGGAAGATACAGTTTTGTTTGATATCTAGTCATCAATTCTCTGCTAGCCCTTTGGATTTTACTCATTCGTTGGGTAATTTCTGAGTTTAGATTTCGTTGCAGGAAGCAAATAAGCCTACCAAGCCTTTAAAAACTTTGTCTCCATATTATTTAATTGTAGGTGGATCCCAACTTGTGCATCTATTTTCATTGCTCGGAGAAATATGTGGCTTCATTTTGCTCCTCAAAGGGACTCTGATTCCCCTGAGAAAGTTGAAAGCTATTTTAGTTCTGTGGCAGCTCTAATGTCGTTACAATTGCGTGAGATGGTTATTAACTCCTTAGAAGACCTTCTTGCATTTTTTATGATTCACAAGGTATGTGCTGCCAGGTATATGCATGGTTTTCTGTCTTACATGGAGATAATTCATTTAGGAGTCAGCACCATAAGATCTTGTTTGAAACATCAGGTTTTGTATAAATATCAGGGAAGATGCTCCCATTGGTGTTGTGTAGTAAGGATGTTGGGGAAGTTTGAACAGTTTAAAAATTTTTATTCCTATAGCTCACTTCCTTGTGTAATTTTTTCCTTCTTTCCCCTAAGGATGGAAATGATTTTAAAGAACCATATCAAGGAATGCAGTTCTTCCTATCTCAGATACTCACAGTCAAACTCTGTGTGAAAGAGCCTGATATTGTTTTTGAGCCGTCTTTGGGAGCATGTTGGGATTTAATCAGTCATTGCTTCCAGAAGATCCTGCAGAGTGCCGAGGAACTCCCAAAGGTACTGGATAAGTTATAGCTGCATACAAAATACAATATTAATAAAAACTATCTATAATATAAAAAGTTATGAATTAGGCTGAAGACTGACAAATAGAAGATAAAGATGAGGATTGTGAATCATGAACTGTGCAAACTTTTTGGTTGTAGAAGATATTTTTCAGATTCAAGTGATATTGACGCACTGGTTTGATTTTCATATAGTTTTCACAAGCAAACTATGTGAGTAACTAAGTGTTAATTATAGATCAGAGCCTTTTAACATTGCACTGTTTTTACCAAATAATGATTTTTTTAATGTGGTAGGTGAATGGGTAAGAGAACACCTTTTTTTTTTTTTTTTGTTCACTATTCTGTGTCTTGTTACAGTATTTGTAATGATTTCCTTCAGGTAGAGAAACTTCTATTTCCGAAATTACGAAGAAGTGATCTCACTCTTAATACAGTCAAACCACATGAGTCATTGTTTTTAGAGTATATAAACAAACTTGAAAAGATCTTTGAAAGCAACATACTTGGTCCAAAGAAGTAAGTTTTGGCTGGTAACTCCATTGCCCTTCCAAACCCTCAGTTTCATAACTCTATCCATTTGACTAAATAGACAGTTTGAGTATATTTGTTTCTTTCTACAGAGAAACTTTGCATCAGAAACTTATGTTTGTTTTTGTGGTCTTCTGTGTTTAAGGTATTTAAATGTGTACAGAAAGTACAGCAATCTGTTGAACAACAAATCACGGCAAGATGTCACAAAATTTTTGGAGAAAAGTCCCTCTTTAGAAGCTTTAACTGAGGTAATATGTTCTTGACAACTGCACCATGTCCATACAGCTGCTCAAACATCACACATGACTTCCTAACTTACTGCTTAAAGAACAAATCACTAATTTTGCCCTTGAGAATCCGAGGTAGTGCTCAATTTACATAGCCCTTTACTATAGGACTGCTGTGCAAATGTGGGAGGAGGTTTCTTTATAACCTTCTTCTGTGAGTTTTTGTTGTTCTTTCTTAGCAGAAAAGCTGCCCGGAGTTTTTGCTCAATCTGCAGCTTGCTTGTCTTTTGAATGTCTTGTCCTCAGTCTGCCCTGTCTACTCTTCTCTTTGCATCCCTGAGTTAGCATATGGCTAAATGCTTCCTTAGGCAGCTTGGGGTCTTCCCTGCTATGGCAAATTACTGTGCAAAGCTTTCAGCCCTGGAATCTGTGGATAAAAGCAAGTCTCTGGAAAGATAAAAATGAGTTTTCCTTTTTCTGTGTGGAATAAATGATCCAATTTATTGGATGGAAACCACTATTTGTGTTAGATTTTTCAGCTATAGGCTTTTAGGAAAAATAGCAGATGTTTTATATTCTGTTTTTAGAAGATTAACAGCTTTACAGAACTGAAAAGAGAGATTGCTTCTATGGATGTCACTGTTCCTCTGGCCATGTTCTGTCTGGATGCTTTACAGCTGAATGAGGAACTCTGCAATCGGACCCAAAATCTCAAAGACACGTTGATTGAATTTGCAGTGGTGGAAAACAGACAGTTAAATCAAAGGTACCTGTTGTTTGCATGGATGGTTCTTGCTGTCTGCCTGGATCGATGCTATATATCTGTGGATGAGAGACTTTTATTCTTCTGCTGGGTTTTTTAGTACTGATCAGACAAATGCAAGAAGGGCAGCCTGGCTGAACAGGGAGATTTGGCTAGAACTCACAAAAAAACCCCAAAAAAACCCCACAAAAAACAAACAAAAAAATTTCAATGTATGAAGAAATAAAGTATTTTAGTTTCAAAGACAGAATCATTTTACCAGATCTTTCCTCTCTCTTCATTTACAATCCCAGTGATATGTCTATTCTCTTTTTGTTTAAGAATTTGTGAAGATTTTAACTTCATTGCAAAGAGAATGAGTGAGGTGCCTCAGAGCACTGAACAATTAGTGGAATATGAAGCATTCTTAAAGAAATCCAGTGAAGTTACCGTTGTTAAACTGAACAAGGACCTCGACAAAGCAGCACACAGACTGCAAGTCCTCATGGACTATGCTTATCTCTCTGGTATGTCTAACTACAGAATATAAAATTTCCATATGAGAATATTTATAATTACATAATGGGCTCTGCATGCCTAAATGTTGCATCTTCTAGGGTGCTAATGGAAAGTTCCAAAAGAGACAGAAAGAAAATAAAAATAATTCAATAGAGGCCAAAATGTACCAGTGCAGCAAGGAATGGTAGAGGAATGGCACATAGCACAGACAGAGCTTTTGAATGTGTTTTAGGTATTATCAGGTCAATGATACGTAATCTGGCCAAATGATGTTATACCTCTCTGTTGTTAAATAAAAATTCTCCAGATAAAAGCCATCCAAAAAGCCACATGCCAAAGGCTCTATGGCAGCATGCAGAAAGTGTGAGAACTTGCATCTCTGCACCTGAGGATTGTATCAGAATAGTTGTTTTGCTGTCATGGTTTGCTGTTCTTAGTTAATATAAAGGCTGTTCTCTAAGACTGAAGATACATCTGTAGAAGTTACTTCTAGTTTGCATTTTTATTCAAAGCAAAAATGTGATTCACAGATGCAGTCTGTTATTTGCTGCACCTAAAAAGGAAAGGCAGTTAAATGAATGCAAACCTATTTTATTGTCAAGACAATACTATTTCCTTAAGCAGAACACACTCTTGGATCAGACAGTGGGAGAAATAACAAGGATATGTCATGTTTATTAGACTTCATTTATGATAAAAATTAGGATGCCTGTGGAAGCCAGGACAATTTTCTGTTACATTTTGGACTGGAGTGTTTGCAATTGCAGTATTTCGTAATTACATTTTCTATGTAGATGGGTTTACAAGTATGTGTCCTACATTTGTTACAATGATCTAAATGCACGGAACAAACAGACAAATATGAAGGTGGAGATGTGTGCTCATCCTGTAGTTGTGATGCTCTGGCCTTTGTGAATTATTCAGCATTTACAGTTTGAAGACTAGAAATGGTTTAAACATTTATCCATCTTATGTAGGTATAATATATGTTTAGTTAGGAGTGATCTCTCTGTGTGTAGTTGAATGGAACTGATATTCTGGAATAACTGTTCTTACTAACTGTCTCTGCCTAGCTAACATCTTATTTAGAGAATTCCACATTCTTAACTTGATTTTACAGTTTTGCTGTCAATCAGACTTGTTTTAGGGAAAAGTTTCTTTGCAGTAAAGATAATCTGGCCACCAGTTGCTTTGTTTATTCCTAAACATAATTTAACTGTTTTGCTTGTTAGTAGCCATTCTATTATATAATAACCATTCTATTAAACCATTCTATTAAACCATTGGTTAAAAGGTATTTTCTTAAAGGTGACTATATTTTTTATTTTAGATGATGACATAAACCTGAACAGCAGAGTTTTCCATTGGCTTGATGAAATTAAGAAAGTATTTGAAAGCAGTAAAAATATGTTGAATGACAGGAGGATTCAGGTGGAGAGGGCATTGATGGAAAGGTATGGTGTTCAGTAATTTTTTCTCACTGGGTATTTTTACAGAAAAGGGAAATCTCAATATGAGTAGAAGGGAGATAATTTCAAGGAAGGAAAACTTAGAAGGAACCTGAGAAAGTAAGGAATAAATCTAGCTTGTAGTATTATGGAGATTTCTGAAAAATACTATCGGTGAGGGTGGATTTGAGTATCCCTATATTTAAATAGATCTGAAAGGAGGAATGGAGGATTGGTCCAGAATATTCATCATTTTATGTTGTTACATTGATTAGTACAGCAATACACATAGTTTTGTTACATTGTTTTCACTCTTCCTTTATTTTCTCCAGGTAGTAGAGGTAGCAGATGTAAGTAAAGTAAATCAATTGTGAGGTTTGAAAATGAGCCTTGAATTCTAATCCTGTGAATAGCATAGTATTGATAGAACTGATTAGTGAGCTTTCCCTGGCGTCTGTGTTTACACTAGTGTTGAGGTCAGATTTCATGTGACAGTGCCTGTTGTAATTAATAAAATAATTGAAACCTGAAAAGGAACGAAACACAACATCCTATTACCTTAGCTACCTTTTTCATAGGTGCTCTCAGTTTAAGGAAGCTCTTGAAGGTTATTATAAGGAAGTAGAAAGCTACAAAAAGCGGGGGGATATCGTGACTGCGGAAGAATTGAGGAAGAATGTCGAGAATTTCAAAGTGTTAAATAAGAATATAGATAATGCACTAACAGAATTTGAGGTTAGTATTTATTCATCGAGTATGGAGTGGGTTACAATGTGCTGGATGAGCAGAAGTTTGGTTCCTGCCCCGATTTTATTTTCAGGGTTCTGGTCATATATTGATAGGATGGCTTTAAAATTTCCAAATTCACGAAGATGTGGCTTATACCTTCTTGTACCTGTGTGCTTATTTGTGCCAACTACTGAGTTGAAGAGAAAATTTTGGGGAAAAAAAAATCAGGGAGTTAAAAAAATTGAAATACTGAATTTCACTGTTTCTAAGCAGTCAGTAGTACCAAGATGCTATCCACAGAAAAAAATTCTGACAGAGTTGGCAGAGGCAGAATGTAAGGGAGCTGGCATTTTTCCTGAATCATGGTTTGTGCACAGAAGCTGTGTTTTCAGTCCCTCTGCTTGTTCTCTTAATTAAACCCAAATGTTTTTCAACTGTTTGTATCATTCCCATTTAATGCTGATAGGCATTAAATATACATTTTAACCCATAACAGGAATTTCAAATGCTAAGAAGCAAACTGAAGACCAAGATTTCTAGATTTTATTCAGGGCTCTCCATCCAATTTACTGTATCATCCTAAGTTGAACAGTTTGTCTGAGCTGTGACTCTGCTGGGAAATGAGAAAGGTTGTCTTTGAGAGATCTCACAGGAATTGCAAGGCTTAATTAATCTTCTAAATCACAGTGAGACAATGAGATTTCTCCATATATGGAGCCATAAGGGTCAAGATTTTAATTAAGTCCCACTCAAAAGAAAAAATGGAATCAATTAAATGAGTTTAGAATTTAAATAAATTGGTAGTCCTACACATCAACACTATTAATCTGATTTAAAGGCATCTAGTATATTTAATTAGTGTGAGTTAACAGCACTGATATGCTCTTATAGGTAGATCAGAACAACTAATTAAGCCTAAGTTTCTTAATACATGATCACAATGAGAAGTGTATCCTCACAATTGAAATTATATGACAGTTAGTTCAGTGAATATATGAATTTAAATATTATCTTGGAATATGGATATTCGTAGTTTTTCTGCCTGCAGCTCATATTGAATGATTACAAGTTTTATGAAAGGCCTTATTGATATTATAAAATCACAGACTCAGGACTCAATCTGGATTCAGACAGCATTTCAGACAGCATTTCTCCGTGCTTCACCTTCCTACCTGTAAAATGAAGGAGACAATACTTTTTAAAAATCTAAATCTTTGTACATTGATTTTTACGGTAAAATCTTTTGGACAAAGACAATGTCTTATCATGAATAAACACAGCAATTAACCCGTGTTTTGGTGGGAGCTCCCAGATAATTCTGGAAAAGAAAAAAACCTAATCACAAGTTTAAAAAAAATCCTACAAGCCTCTCTAACTGAGGAGCTTACATTCAGATTTCAGTGGATTGGAAACTTGTGAGCCTTGTTTTCACTGAATTCCATGGTACATTATCTTACTCTAAAATGGATTTGGATTTTTAAATTTATTTGAGTAGTAAAAGATACCCACAAATCCTGAGTTAACCATTGGACTTGATCTTAGAATGGTTTAGGTTGGAAAAGACTTCTATAATTCCATGAAAAAAACAGAGGAATTTTCAAGAACACCGTTACCTTATGCAGCTAAAATCCACAGGCCTATATCAACAGATCTGTCTGGCTTTAGGACATTTAAAATAATTGTGTTCAATATTGTCTGTTTAAAAGTTTAAACAACAATAGGAATTTTTGATGGGAATAATATACTTTTCTTTTTCCCCTTAAAGGGTATTAATTACGAGGAAGATTTGCTTGGGCGGGAGAAGACTCAATTTCCTCTCTTGCAATCTATAATTACAACCAAAGAACCCTTTGAGCAGCTTTGGGTAACAGCATATACTTTCCATACCAAATCGGAGGAATGGATGAATGGTGAGCCTTTGATGTTCATTTGATGAAATATTATTTGCAGTTAGTTAAGAAGAAGCTGAGAGGGTTGATCAGTCATGAGAAAATAACTTTAAGGAATAAATGCTGTTCAGCAGTGTGAAATAGAATCACTGACTTGGATTTTGCATTAAGATAATTTTTTGTAACACAATTGATTTCCAGTTAGAGGACAATGATTAAAAATAGCTGCAATTAAATCACCCTGGGAATCTCCTTGTGCTGATGTGCCTGCTGTGCTTTTTTTTATGCTGTTATATTCAGGACCTCTTCAGCAATTGAATGCTGATGAAATTAGTGAAGAGGTTGGAAACATGTGGAGGACCATGTACAAACTCTGTAAGAGCTTCCCAGACGTGCCTGTGCCCAGGCGCATGGCAGAATCCATGAAATTCAAGCTTGATAAATTTAAACAGCATCTGCCTGTCCTGTCAATTGCCTGCAATCGTGGGATGAAGGAGAGACACTGGGTGCAGGTACTTTAAACTCTGCTTTAACTGTGGAAATATTCTGCCACAAAAACTGATAGTCCAATATAATCCTGTGACATGACAGATCCAGTTTTGAAATTTGTAATACCACAGGCAGAAGCTTCTTTAAATTAATAATTTATGGCAGAAAAGCAAATTAGGGTGTTGCATTAATACTTTGTTAGAATTTGTCGCTTGCTGTTTGAAAGCATTTTACAAAAATGCATCTTGATGATAGATTTATTTCTTACTTTATTTTCAGATTAGTGAAATTGTAGGACGTGAGATCAAACCAGATGAAAACACTAACTTTAAATACATATTGGAATGTGGACTCTCAAAATTTATTGAACAGTAAGAAGTTTAATCTGGTCTCATATTTTAGACATTGCATTTCATAGCTCAGATACCAAATAGTAGTTCTTTTGGGGGCTTGTGTGCTTTTAGAACATGCTGTAATATTCGCTATGTTTATCAAGGTGTGAACTGTCAGTTGTTCTTGTAGTGTAGAGGCATAAAAATCCAGTTGTATTACTAAATCACTTAATTTTCTCATTCATGTCTATATTTGTCTTCCAATTAATATCTCTAACTTGGTGAGGCTGAAAGTGGAAAAATATTCCTTGAAGAAAGAGTCTATGGTATTATTAACAAATTATTATGAAAGGTAGTCTGATATGCAACTCCACCTACAACTGCTTATTTTTTTTGCTCTTCAGCTATGTTACAAAAACATTTCAAAGATATGTTTCATTTCAATTTAGAATAGAACCTATTGGAGCAGCTGCAAGTAAGGAGTATTCCTTAGAGAAATCAATAGAGAAAATGAAATTGGAGTGGGTCAATGTGTACTTTGGTTTGACGAAGTACAGGGATACTGTAAGTAAACACCAAATCAATATATATATATATCTGAAAAGAATTACTTTGATTCTGAATACCAATTGAGAAATATTAAAGGGATGTTGCTGCTGATTCATTGTGGTGCAATGGAAAGTTGTATCTTAGCCCACAGCTGGGCAAATGTCTCCATTATTATAACTCTTTCTATGTGGACTTTAGTATCTGGACAGCTTATCTCATACTCATCCTAACAAATCTGTAAGCCTGAGGACTTCCCCAGTATTGTAGGGAAAGCTGGACAGCAGCAAAATTTTAACTTGCCCAGAAGAAACAAGAATCACAGTGCAAAATATTGAGTCAGAAGGCACCAGCTTCCTATCACAAAACAATCTGTCTCTGGACCTTTGAAACAGAAGTGTACCAGGAGATTCCATTTGCTATCTTCTCATCATAGAGGAGGGGGAAACAGGAAGCTGAATGAGGGGTGAAACAAAGTGACTGCCATTTGACTTACCAAAATGTGATGTGTTCACAGGACACCAATATCCTGTCGTCAGTGGATGACATCCAGCTTTTGCTGGATGATCACATTGTTAAGACTCAGACAGTGTGTGGCTCTCCCTTCATCAAACCCATAGAAGCTGAATGTGTGGTAAGGATAAGCTAGTTTGATTGAGCTTGCATGTCTCATAATATGCTTTCCCCACGTGCTTCAAGCTATAAGATGTTAGAGAATTGTTAACTAAGACCACATTCATATTTTTTGATTTTTTTCTTGTAATTTTGCTTAGCCACTAAATGTTTTCTTTGCAGGCTTGGAGAGATAAGCTGTGTTTAATGCAAGATATTATAGATAGCTGGTTAAAATGTCAGGCAACGTGGTTGTATTTGGAACCAATTTTTAGTTCAGAAGACATTATAGCTCAAATGCCTGAAGAGGGCAGAAAGTTCAAGATTGTGGATTCCTACTGGAAAAACATTATGACAGAAGTGGTAAGTGCTAACATTTCATAAATTGTGCATTTTTATGCACATCTGGTAACATGGTTATTAATATCATGCACATACATTGTTCTTTTTTGCAGTTGAGTATTTGTATTGATGGAGTAGAAAATCCTTTACTAAAGTCCAACAAATTCTAGTCTTGCAGTAAAATTGTAGATTACATCATTATTGTATTGAGATTTCTGTAAAGGCTGGGTATTGAAGGGTGAATTATAGCTCAAGGAACATGAATTCTATTTTTTCTAGCTTTCTTATCGCTAAATGGTCTGAATTAGGTAGAAAGATGAATGATTTGTGCTTTCAGGATCTGCTTATGACTTCACTGACAAGGTACAAAGCCTTGTCTGGATACAATGAGAATTTGCATTAGACTTACAGGGTGTACACACTTTTGGAGCAACTGAGATTTTTTTCATGTGATTGTTCTCTAAGATGTGACAGAATGATTATTCAATAATTTAATGAGTATGGACTGTCATGGTAGCCTGTCAGGTTAAGATAATGGGGATAGGAAGTGCAATTTGGTTATCTGTTGAATTCCCTGTAAATAAGAAGTTGAGTAAGAGGCCAGACAGTGGTAGTGTGAGCTGAGGTGTTTGTCAAAAACACTGTGAGTGTGTGGTTGTGTGATAAAGGTGTTGAAATAATCAGCGTAACTAAATAGGAGTTGAGACCTGTCCCAACAGCTCAGACTGTGAATGATGAGCCTGTACTGAAACAGATCCCTCTGAAGAGAAGTGTTACCAGAAAGAGAGAACAGGGAATAGTTGTTGTGTGCTGTGTCTCTGATAGAACTTCTTTGGGAGTGGAAAACAATGTAGCAAGCTCAAGACACAGGAGCAAGTGCCAAAGGGCTTAGTTGTTGATATTGCCTTCATTAATGTCTATAAAGGTCAAGTTGGTAACATTGACAGTCTGAATAATGCAAATGTATTTAATGAAAGCACACTACAGAGAAGAATAACAGCTTTTTAGCCTCCTGCAGTATATGTGATTGGTGCTAACAATTTTAATGTAAAACTTATGTAAATTTTAATGTAAAACTTTAATGTAAAACTTGCAATTTTTAGCAGTTTCTGGTATGTGTTTGTTTTTACAAAGGTGAAAGACACAAAGGTACTTGTAGCAACTGAACAACCTAAGATGTTAGACAGACTTCAGGAAGCAAATACTCTCTTAGAGGACATTCAGAAGGGGCTGAATACTTACTTGGAGTCGAAAAGATTATTTTTCCCAAGGTAAATTATTTAAACAGGCCAAAGTTGGAAACAAGAAGCCATAAGTCTTTCAAACCATTTCAACTGAACTTAAAAGTCTCATTTTATAAACATATGTGGGACAGTCACATGCAGCAAAAAAAGAAAAGCTATTCTCATTTCCAGACATAACTCATTTTCCTCAGTTGTGAAATGCCAGAAGAGGTGGAGATGGGGAGGCACAATCTTTTTATCACAATGTAAACTTTGATTGGGAAAGGCATTATTACTTACAGGGTATTTTTGAAGGAGCTTGCTGCCTTCCCATGGCTGATATGCAATGATGTCCCTGCCCCACCCTTTTTAGAGGTGTGTGATCCGTGGGAGTTGTACATGACAAGGAGCAGGATTCAGGGTTTTTACAGGGTACTTAATGGCTGGCTGGAGCCATCTGGTCTTTCCTACCTGAGTTTGAAAACCCTTATTCTTCCTTTCCATTAAAAGATGGTCACATTGAAATTCTGAAAAAACAGATGCGATGAGTTTTATAATGTTAAAAATTGCTTAAGGAAAGGGATTTGAGATAATAATTTCCTCTCTGGTACACTAGTATTCTAAGCAACTATAAAACCAATTGTATGAGTAGATTATTAATGGCAATTTTCATGATTAGAAAGTAATTGTATTTTTCTGGCAGATTCTTTTTCCTGTCTAACGACGAGCTGCTTGAAATACTGTCTGAAACAAAGGATCCACTTCGAGTACAACCACATTTAAAGAAGTGTTTTGAAGGAATTGCTAAACTGGAGTTCACAGAAGATCTGGAGATCATAGGCATGATCAGTTCAGAGAAAGAAGTAGTTCCTTTCATAGATAAAATCTATCCAGTGAAAGCAAATGTAATTTTTTTTAAATTTTACTATATGAAATGAGATCAATACATAATACATTGCATAAAGTGCATGTTTTTGAGGGAATTAGGTTTAAACCAGTTAAGCTCACATCACGAAAGGAGTTTAGAAAGTGAGAGTGCAGACTGGTATTCTAGAATAAAAAGGATTTCCTACAAAACGGAATAAGACATACCAATTTTGCAGTAAATTCCTCTGAAAGGTGTGGCATGTTGTGAGTTATAGATACTCTTTTCCCTTAATCCTGCAGGAACAAAGCATGCCCTGGGTTAAAATGAGCATGCTTAGCTGATCTGTGCTTTTTGTTTATGCTTATATGAAACATATCCAGCTGTTTCTTTATCTGCATTGTCTTTAGAGTTAGCTCAATATACCTGCCTTCAGACAGTGTAAGCTGCAGTATTACTAGTCGGATTTTGGGTAATTTCAACCTTTATTGCTTTTATATACAACACTCAGATCTGAAGAAAGCATATTTAAGCCTAACACATCCCAAATAATTTGTCATTGAAGAAGAATACAATCAGGAAATGTGTATCGACTCTTAACTGTTTTTCTTTCTTGAAGGGCATGGTAGAAAAATGGCTTCTGCAAGTAGAAGAAATGATGTTGGCCAGTGTAAGACAAGTTCTTCAAGACAGCATAAAAGGATATAGCCAGGTAATTATTCCTGAACTATGGTATAAGTTAGAATTCACAAAAAAATATACATTAATAGGTTGCTCAAATTCTTAACCATGAAAATATGATTGAAGCTAAATGGAATCCAGCTTTTCTTGTTCAATAGTACCAATCTGAAATTTTAATTCTGAAGTTCCATGAAGTAATAGTATTAAAGCTTTAGATGCTGATTCTCATTTATTTGCAGCATGAAACAAAAGACATTTGAGGAAAGCAATTGTTATCAATGCCATAATCTAATATATTTGTATGACTTCTTGTGTCTGAAATTGATCTTTTGGTTTAAGGTTCCTCGAAAAGAGTGGGTACTTCAGTGGCCTGGACAGACAGTTATTTGTGTTTCATCCATTTACTGGACAGAAGAAGTGTCTGAGGCTATAAGTAAAAAAACTTTACAAGTAAGATTTTCTTCTAACTTTCTATTTCTAGGTACTGAACTCAGATTAATTAAGAAAAAGCTCCTTCTAGCAAAGAAGACCCTCAATCAACAACATATTGCAATTTACTCATGCAATGCTTTATTTTGATTTTCCTTTTGCATTGGGTCTTAGCAGAGGTTTGTTCCCATTTACTTGGGTGTGTATCAGAAGAAATCCTGCAGAAGGAAATTGTTTTACTTCACTTATGAGTGATACTGGTGTAAATTAAAGTACCAAACAGAAAGTGATAGACCATTGTTAAACACTATGTATTTTTATTTCTAATTCATGTCTCTGCATGGGAGGCCTCAGAGAACCATGCAGGCAGAAATCTCTCTTTACAGAAGGGTACAGTTATTTCAGAGAATCACAGAATCAGTGAGGTTGGAAAAGACCTCTGAACCCATCGAGTCCAACCCATGACCCAAAACCACCTTGTCAACCAGACCCTGGCACTGGGTGCCACATCCAGTCTTCTTAAACACCTCCAGGGACAGTGACTCCACCACCTCCCTGGGCAGCCCCTTCCAATGTCTAATCACTCTTTCTGTGCAGAAATCCTTCCTAATATTCAATCTAAACTTCTCCTGGTCAGCTTAAGACTATGTGCCCTTGTCCTGTCACTTGTTACCTGGGAGCCCAGCCCTCACCTGGCTCCAACCTCCTTTCGGTGAGTTGTAGAGAGGGATAAGGTCACCACTGATGTGTCAGGTTATTGTTTGGCTGTCCAGGTGAGGAAGGTGCAGCAGCCAATTTTGTTATTTCATACAAGAAACTTTTCTTACATGTTCACAGTGCCTCTGTCACTACAGCAGTTTTAACTGTCATTTCGCTGAGGCTTTACTCAAACACATGCTCAAGTAGTGGAAATAATTTCTGTTTAATTCAATGGGCTTTTCTGTGATCCTGTTTAAGCTGGGTGTATGAGGATTTATCTGGAGATTAATTCTGTCAACAGAATGTTTGGACTGCTTTTTAAATGTTGAAATAGAAAAGTATTAATAAACTTTGTATAAAATACTACATTTTAATATTAGCTTTTTTGTTTCTGTATCCTTACTTAATTTCTTAGCTTTAACTTGCCTGTGTTTTTTAACACAGTTGAAGATCTTATGCAATATATCCAGACAGATCTAAAATGTTTATTACTTTCAGAGAAAGTATCCTGAATAATCCATAGGTGAAGAAAAATGAGAAGGAATCACAGAACAGTGAATCACAGAATATAAGGGACCTCTGGACATCATGTAGTCCAACACATGTTCAAAGTAGAGCCAACTAAATCACGTTGCTAATGGACTTGGTCCCATATGCCCATTCCTCTCTTGTGTGGGGGAAGCAAAGCAAAGAATATCTGCTCCTCTCCTATTGTGGAGTTTTGTCACTTCCATTAGGAGGAAAAATAATCTTTCTCCTTATTCAACATTCAGGCCATAAATATTTTGAAGTGTTCATATTAAAATAAAACACCAGTATACAAAAGAGAATTTAAAATGTTTGTGTAGTGCCGAGACTACCATTAATATGTTTTGTTGGAGGGGCTGTCTCCAATGATTGCACCTACAGGAACTTAGGAACTGCTGGCTACAGCATCCCACTAATGCCTGTGTTTGTTTCTGTGACAGGATTTCTTGGAGAAGAGCAATCTACAGATCAAGGACATAGTTGAGCTGGTGAGAGGAAAGCTGTCCAGTGGAGCCCGGCTGACCCTTGGAGCTCTCATCGTCATCGATGTGCACGGTAACGTGCAGCTGCTGCTGCCCCTGTGACATCTGGGGCACTGCTGCTGTCATTGGCTGGGTGGACTATTGGAGAGAGGCACCTAAAATGCTTTCTCTAACCTGAATCAGCCTTTACAGAGTTATTGCTCAGTTCTTTGGGCAAATGAGGGTTGCTCAGTACTACACAAGGGTCTCCCATCTACATAGAGCAGACACTGGAATCTAGTTACAATTAAGCTGATTCCCTATGCAAAACAATTGAAAATTCCTCTCTAACATGAAAACCAGCCTCTAAATGTTGAATTACTTCTACTTACATAGCTCTAAATAAATGTTACTTTACTTATAAGTTGTTGTAAGTAAACTAGCACAGTAGAAGTGTCTAGATTTTTAAACAATCTGTGTCTTACTCTGCAGCTCGTGACGTGGTCTCAAAATTGGTTGAAGACAAAGTCACAGATCTGAATGACTTCCAGTGGATTTCTCAGCTGAGATACTACTGGGCAGAGAATGATGTGATAGTGAGAATGATCACAACAGAAATGAAATATGGTTATGAGTATCTGGGCAATTCACAACGTCTGGTTATAACCCCACTGACAGATCGATGTTATAGGTAAAGACATATTGTCTCTGACTGATGTTTTCTTTTTTTAGATTGATCTGTGTTTACTTTCATTTGTTCTAGTTAATAGTAGGAGGAACCTCAGCAGCTAACATTTTCCTGTAGATTTTGCCCAAATATGGTAAAAATATTTACAATGTATAGGTTTCTACACCAGTAGAGTAATCGATTCTATTGTATCCAAGAAGATGCTTCTGAAAAGAGGTGGCAGCACATGGTATTGGAACTACAAAGAATACTACAGTAGCACTGGTCAATTAATTTATCTGAAGTAAGACACACAGTTTGGGTATACCTACCTGTAAGATAAATGAGGTAATTGTAGAGCCCTTCACAGATATTCGAATGCAGTTAGCTTCCTGTTCCTCCACTGGCTTGCAAGAGGTTGTAATGGAAATACTTCAGTCCTCAAGGTTGACATATTCAGAAGCATTTGGTATTTCAATTCTGGTGAGCCCTCAAGACATGAATCAAAGCCTTTGAATGAGCGTTTTGTAAAATAATCAGATCACTCTAGTGTTAACAAGGATCTCATTTTAGTAAGATGTTCACTTGAAAAGCAATGTGATTCCCAGGTTTTTGTAACAACCTTATGCTTTCTCATCCACTTCTAAAGATTGGCTAAATTTATAAAGCCAGCTTCAAGCTCTTGCCGGTTCAAGTGCCCCTTGAGGGAAATGTGTGCTTTTCCAGACTTAACCATTTTGCTCATGGCACTGTTCATTTGCTTGTGTAATTGAGGGTTTACAAGGTGGATGCACGTAATGAAAGTGTTCACATTGCTTTTAGGCCAAGTGACTGAATGTGACCTTCCACAATTAAGAATCACTTATGAGAAAATACTGGGTTTTTAGGGCAAGCTGTGAAATCAGTAGAGAAACAAGTAAATTGTTTTCAGGAGAGCCTGCATAAGAAAATACTTATCAATCCATTCAGAAATAATTTGGCATTAAAGGTTGCTATTTCTAATGCCTGTGTTCTTGAAAATGTAGGACATTAATGGGTGCCTTGAAATTAAGTCTTGGTGGTGCTCCAGAAGGGCCTGCTGGAACTGGCAAAACAGAAACAACGAAAGATCTAGCAAAAGCAATAGCTAAGCAGGTACCAAAACTCTCTTTTTTTACTTTCCACTGTTTATGTTTGGGTGTGTAGATATTAAGGTGCCATTCTTAAGCAAGTGCTGCTTATTTTGTAGCTATTCATTTCCAGTTGGACTCAAACATCTTAAAGGTCTTTCCCAGCCTAATTGATTCTGCTCTTTATTCACAGGAATAGTTGGTAACAAGGTCACATTTAGGACTGTGTCTGTATGGCATTCTGGTTTTCTAATCCAAAATTAGCAACAGTAATCCCTTCCCATTTTAGATGCTAAGAATTTTATGGTGGACTATTGTGGTAATATTGAGAAATGTTCTCTGTGTTTTTGTTGTAGTGTGTTGTCTTTAATTGCTCTGATGGCCTCGATTACAAGGCAATGGGCAAGTTCTTCAAGGGGCTGGCACAAGCTGGGGCATGGGCCTGCTTTGATGAGTTCAACAGAATTGAGGTAATGTTTTAACTCAGACAAATAAAATGAGAAAGCTTTAATTTAAGACACAAGAAGTTTTAGATTTAGACATGACAGCATTATTGCCAATTTTCTGCTTTTACTTGTAGTGAGGTCTCTTTGTTTTGACAGTGACACAGAAATAGGCACTCAGCTGCCTGCTCTAGAAGCACATGCCTACCTGTGCTGTGTTGCAGAAGTGTTGTGTTCTGGGTCAATGTAGCTAAAAAAAAAATTCCTTTACAATTTTTTTTTTCTTTTGTATGTGCCACTCATTTGTTGGGAAAGAAATGTTCTTGTCTTCTCCTTGAGAAATCAAGCTGCTGCTGTGGAGTTGCACTGGTCTATGTTCAGTACAGGACAGACATATTCCAGTGGAGGGATTCCTGTAATGACTAGAGCTGAGTGTCACTGACTGAGTGACCTGATTATCAAGCTGGGTAAAGAGATACATCTAATTCCCTCCCTTGATCTTACTCTGGTCTTTTTGGTTTTGTTTAATTTGGTCACTAGTGACTTTGGATAAGTTTTATCATTACTTTAATGAAATTCCATTTAAGTACACACTAGTAAATGTGGAAATTTCATTAAATTCTATTTTGTATGTATTAGTATCTTTAACTCCCTAATTTTTCTGTTTTTCTGATGTAGCTTGTTTTCTAGTGAATTCAAGCATTAGCATTTCTTTTCCAATATTCTGCTACCTTGATACTTTAAAACAATCAGCAAGCCTTACCTATTATTTACCCTCAATTTTGGGCATTGAGTGAATCAGTTTTTCTGGAGGGCCTAAACGAGGTGTCTGAGTTGAAGGGAAAGTGCTTTTAGAGGCCTCCAGAGGGAGTTCCTGTCCAACTAACTTAGATGTCTACATTCAGGCACACGGTATTTCCCTGAGGAGGCTTTTAGAAGCCTCTGTTGATCAGTCTCTGTTAGTTGAATAGAGAATAGTGGCACTAACTTTCAGAGGATCCCTTCAATAGGCAGCTAATACATAGGCTCAGGGTGATTTTTCACTGGAGAAATGCAAATACAGCCATCAAAATATGTAAACAAAACCATTTAATATTGATTCTCCAAGTGTCTTACGTTTTCCAATCTGTTCTGTCTGTATTAGGTTGAAGTATTATCTGTAGTTGCCCAGCAAATCCTTAGCATCCAGCAAGCTATAATTCGCAAACTCAAAAAATTCATCTTTGAAGGGACAGAGATCTCTCTTAATCCCACATGTGCTGTGTTTATTACCATGAATCCTGGCTATGCTGGACGGGCAGAGTTGCCTGATAATCTGAAGGTAAGTCTGAAATCTTGTAGAAATTAAATTGAATTTGCAACTTCGAGTCTATAGTAATAAAAAAGGTCATCAATTGAGTAATAAACTGATGGTTGCTTAAGGAAGAAAAACACCATCACTCTGAACATCCCCTCCCTTGCTACTTCTGCTGAGCATGACCCCAAATGCCCTGGAATATCCCTTGGGTCAGTTGTCCTGACTGTGTCCCCTCCTTGTGCACCCATTCTCCTGGCTGGTGTGTGGGGTGAGGAGCAGAAAAGCCCTTGACTCTGTGTGAGCTCTGCTCTGCAATAACTAAAACATCCCTGAATTATCAACAGTTTCCAGCACAAATCCAAAACACAGCTCAGGCCAGCTACTGTGAAACAAGTTAACTCTCCCCCAGCCAAAACCAGCACAACTGATAACCTATTCAAGCATACCCTGCTGTGCTTTTCACCAAGCTTTAGTAACCAGTTAGGGCTGTGCAAAATGCACAGAAGAAGGGTCTCAGTCTAATCATATCGATACCAGTTTACAACTTTAACTGTGCTCTCCCTAATTGGGAATTCTCTGGGTTTACAATGGCTTGGTGATCCAAATTCCAATTTAAATTTATTATAACTTTGTGAGTTGCTAGGACACTATGGAGAGACTGAGATGATCCTGGTTCTTTTTCTAACATTGCCACAATTCTTTGCGTGATCTTTTTTGAGGCATTAGCCACACCATGTGCTAGTTTGCCTGTCAGGAAAGTGAGATGAATGTCACCTCCCTTTTCCACTATTCACAGTTCTTTAGAATTTACTCTTTCTATGCATTTGTTACTGCAGTGCTTAGCACAGACCTCTTGAACCTCTTGATAAATCAGAATAGAATAAAATAGAATTCTAAAGCAGTCTCATGGATTTCAGATGATTCATGAATTCTTTGCATTCATGAATTTATGGAGAGATGCTATTCTTACAAAACAGGCACAATTTATTACAATAGTCCATGGTCAAAAGTTGGTATCTTACTGTTTTACTTACAGGCCCTGTTCCGAACAGTTGCCATGATGGTCCCAGATTATGCCTTGATTGGGGAAATTTCACTTTATTCAATGGGGTTTCTGGACTCTAAGAGGTAAGACGTGCTGAATTTTCTACCTTAGTTGAGTTTGATATACCTCATTCCTCTATAAGGCATATATGTGTGTTTGAGGCATGTATGGATGGCTGTCTAGGTTTGTTTCTCTACAAAGCACTTTTTAATCTCCTGCTTTCTTGTCAATTCTCATTTACCACCTCATGTTGCCAGATGTGCACTTCTACACAGAATCATTTGGAAAATGTATCAAAATTTCAAACAGAATTCCTAGATGATGCACATATTCTCTAGTTTGGCATAATCTACAGTCTTGCTTCCTAGATGTCTTGGGCCATCTTGTCAGCTGCTGTGTCTTAGAATCACTGCAGATACTTTGTGTATAAAGGAAGGTAAACTATTTTCCTTGCACAGTGAGCTATTTTCACTCTACATAATATTTTACTATCCACAGTCTTGCCCAGAAAATCGTTGCCACTTATCGTTTGTGCTCAGAGCAGTTGTCATCTCAGCACCACTATGACTACGGGATGCGTGCAGTGAAATCTGTCCTGACAGCAGCAGGGAACCTAAAGCTGAAGTACCCAACTGAAAATGAGAGTGTGTTGTTGCTTCGGGCTTTGATGGATGTTAATTTGGCCAAGTTCTTGTCCCAGGATGTGCCATTGTTTCAGGTAAGGTATTAGGCCAGCGTGGTTTAGGTTTTATGATTATGAGATCCATTGTAAGAACTCACAGAAACAGGTCATTGTCTTAATTTAGAATAGTTTGATCTAGGTGATGCCGTAGTAGTGTAGAGTTATTTCAGTCCACTGATCTGGAAGAACTCTTTGGTTCTGTTAGGATTATTTTGAAAAGCAAACTTTCAGTGGTGCCTTTAAAGTTATTCTCTGAAATGTTTTAGCTGATATCTTGTTAAAAATCATCTTGTGCTGTTTCATTCATGCAAATTATTCTTTGAAGTTTGTATTCTGGTTTTGTGCTCCAAAAGATATACAGATAATTAAGTTGAGGTCAATTAGAAATTTGAGTTCAGAATAAAAATGATGAAGTTTCTGTTTGCATGCTGCTTTAATAGAAAATAAAGACTATGTTAAGCTCCAAAGCAATCAATATTGAAGACTAAAAGCTAGGGTACAAGCACAGCTAGAGTCACTGTTCTGAAATTCTGGAGCACATACCCTTCTATTTAATCACTGAAATTCTTTCAACTACTTTCACATCATTTTTTGTAATCCTGATGGGGGGAAATTTGTAAAGGTTAAGTTTCTTTTTACAATAGCAGTGTGTTTATGAGAACTGCAGGCACAGATTTCTGTTTCTTGTGTACAAATACTTCCATGGCTACAGTTTGCCTAGAAGTTAGTTTTGTCCAGCTGAGGACATTTGGTTTTGGGCTCCTGTTATCTGTGTGAATATTGCTTTACTTGGGAGTTTTCTCTTTTTGTAACCTGTGTTTAAATAGTCTTGTATTCTGTCTTTCCTTAACAGGGTATCATATCTGACCTGTTTCCTGGAGTGGTTCTTCCTACACCAGACTATGACATATTTGTCAAGGCACTAACTGAAAATATCGAAAAACTGAATCTTCAAGCAGTGCCATGGTTCATTGGAAAAATTATTCAGGTTTATTTTCACATACTTCTGGGGAAGAAAAGCAGAAGAGCAGAAACACTCTTCATTCACTGTCTGTGTCATGATGAATAGCTAATAGTTTCCTTACCAATTAATGGACTATTACAAATGGGGTATTTTTACTAAGTAAAAATCATGAAATAAAAGCCTGCTTTGATCATAGATTTTGTAATTCAGTCTGTGAAGGAGTTAATGTGTGCAGGCACATTGTAGGGCTTGTGCTTCAGGAGAGAAAATTAAAGTGAATCTGTTACTGACTGCAGCAGTGTAGCCTAGTGAACAGAATGCTGGACTGGGAGTCAGGCTCTGTTCCCAGTTCTGTTCAGTCTCCTTGAGAAGTCTTGAAAGATGTGACCTTGCTTATGCTTCACTTCCAGCCCTTTGTTCCCACTCCATTTGCCTCCCATTTACTACTACTGGGGACCTTTTAAACAATACTTAGCCTTTTTTCTTGTGCAGCCTAGTGACAGGGTGATGGCAAGTGTAAAAATGTGTGGCCTAGGCCAGGGTCATCAGTGGCCTGTCCAACAACAGTTCAGACTTCATGGCTTATGTTCAGACTTGCCTTGTGCTGCTTTCCAAACCATACTGTATCTTTCATTTAAATTGGGGTAGTGTTAACTGGTTAGGAAGCTAAAATAGGAAGTATCAGCCTTAACATGATAAAAAAATCTTCTTAGGGGTTATTACAGGTCTGTTTGATGGTGGTTTTGCTTTGACTTGAGCTTTGACAAGATCTTGTGGGGTGTCTGAAGAAGTTACCGCTCTTGCAGTCCAAAGTCAGCCTCTGTGGGACTGACCATGTGCCAGATTCTCAGGGATGTAGTTTTGGTCAGCTTCATTGGTAACCACTGATTGCAGTTCAGGCCCTTTTAGTTCAGGGCTGTGATCTGGAGTATCTGGGTAGTGTCCTCACACCCTGTACAGTGCTGCTGTTGCAGTTGAGGGATGACATTTAGCAAGGAGAAAGGGAGGATGCCTGGGGGAAAGGACTTCCTAAATTGTTTCAGTGAGAATTGCTATAAAAGCATGACTGCCCTCTGATTTGAATTAAGGCTTTGGTCAGCCAGCAGAGTGCAGAGATTTGGTTGTGTCACATCTGAATGCAGGAGAGAGACTTGCATTTTCATTCACATGACATGTAACACTTGTTTTTGTGCCACATTAAGGAGAGTCTCTCCCGTCCCTGGCAGGTGTATGAAATGATGCTGGTGCGCCATGGTTTCATGATTGTTGGAGATCCTATGAGTGGGAAGACCAGTTCATACAAAGTGCTGGCTGGAGCCCTGGCTGATTTGTGTGCAGGTAACATTGTCCAGCCACAAGCTTCTCATTAAATGAAGTCAATTCTATGACTGTTATTTTTCCTTTGCCCAGGTTGTTAATTGTCTATATTCTTCTTTCTTGACTGTAGAATTTCTGTTAATTGAACTATTTTTGTCTGGTATGTTTGTCTGATACTATTTTTGTCTACATCTACTGGAACAGTAAGCCCTACTAATGTGTTTATGCTTTTCTGAATTTTGTTAGGCATTTTATTTGTCCATAATATTCTTGAAAAAATTAGCTCCAATAGGATATTGTAAGTGGCTCCCATAAATACATGAAATCTATGATGCTCTCCTTTTTCTTTTTTTCATGTATTTTTTTAACAACTTCTTGCTTGCCTTGTAGAAGGGAATTTCTTATTTACTGCTACCTAGATTCCAAATATCTGGAGTGTTTTGCTTTGAGCAGCTAGAGTAGGATCCTCAGGAATCACCTTGTTCAGCTATTGAATAAAACTAACCCATCAAATTCTCAAGCTCATGTCTTTGCCTTTTTACACAGCAAATGCCATGGATGAGTTTGCTGTTGATTACAGAGTTATTAATCCCAAAGCCATTACTATGGGGCAGTTGTATGGCAGTTTTGATCCTGTAAGTCATGAGTGGTCAGATGGAATTCTTGCAAAGGCCTTCAGGAAACAAGCGTCTTCTACCACAGACAATCGCAAGTGGATTATTTTTGACGGCCCCGTGGATGCAGTTTGGATAGAGAACATGAACACTGTGCTGGATGATAATAAAAAGGTAGCCTAATTTTTTGCCTGTAACCTCTTCCTTGAATAAACATACTTAATTTTAGTAGTAGCAATATTGTTACTACATTAGTCAAAGGAGGTGTGAAATTCAGGAAAGGCTGATGTACCTAAAGCACTGCTTTATTTCCCCAGTTGTATGAGTGGGTTTAGATGGTATTAGATAATATTAACCCATTACTTCTCTCTAGAAGCCTTGTCTTGCTCCTTCTTTATTGAAATGAGGTTGATCATTGAGGCTTTTTTATTGACCCTTTTAGGAAACTGAAATGCATGGACTCAGTTCTGTGACTGAAAACTGAACTTGCTTAAATTGCCTCATGAATAAATGAATTTAAAAAAAGCTGTAGGTCATAACTGCTTTTTCTTGCAGAGTTGTTTAGAGTTAGGGCATTCCTCTGTGTCTCTACAAGCTTTACAGTAAGACATGGAAAAGTTGAGACAAGGTCATAAAATATCATGTATTGTAAGGATACAAATGAATGAGGAGTGACACTAAGTGGAATGTTCAGTGATTGTATGACAGACATTGCTTTGACTGTATGAGCAGCACTGACATGACTAGACCATGTTTATGTGATGCTCTTCTTCCAGTTATGCTTAATGAGTGGTGAAATAATTCAGATGAGCCCAAAAATGAGTTTAATCTTCGAGCCAGCAGACTTAGAGCAGGCATCTCCAGCAACTGTCAGCAGGTAATGTGAGAGCATTCAAGCTTAAACTGTCCCACCTTGCACAGGTACTCCTCTACCATAGGTGTTTGTTCTTCCCAGGTGTGGTATGATCTATATGGACCCACAACAGTTAGGCTGGAAGCCATTGAAGGATTCCTACATGAAAACTCTGCCTCCAAACCTGCAGGAAGAACACCGAGAACTGGTGCGAGACTTCATTTTTTGCACAGGTCTAATTTAGAAAATTAACTATAAGGTGACATTCACAGTTTGCCTACTTCAAGGCAGGCATGCAGAGTCAAAACTTTTTTATTATTACCATTAACAGTTTAGTCTTCAAAGCCTTTTCCACCTCGTTGCTTGCATGAGCTCTTTGTGCTGTGCATTGTACTATGCTTTGTGTAGATGCAAATAAAAATAGGTGTTTGTGAGAATCAGCTTTTAATGAAAATTTAAAATCCCTATTACCAGGCATTCAAATCTGGTAAAACAATTCAATAATATTAGGATTGGAGCTGTGGAAAACTTATTTATATGATTTGAGAAGACTCCCTTTGAGTTTTTGCAGGAAATTAGAATCAAATTCTAAAGAAGTACTAGACTAGAAGAGCTCTTTATTTATAGTTTTCTAAGTTCATCAGAGTAAAGTAATTATTCCTCAATCAGCAGATAGCCTGACCCTTTAGTGCATCTCCTTGAGTACTAGTCCCTGGGAAAAGGGTAGGTCATGATTTCTCTCCAGTTTTCCAGTTTGAGTTTGTGGAGCAGATACCATCAGCCATGGGCAGTATTTACTCACATGCTGTGGCACTCCTGCAGACACCAGTCAGCCCCAGCATGCTGGAATTCCTGCTGTGGCACAGTATCTGTGCTGAGTCCTCTCTAGGGGGCCTCTTTTTAAGGGAGGATGAAACCCTTACCTTTGTTTCTGTTGGGATAATTTTGTTGCCTAAGGAAGACAAGGGTCTCTCTAGGCTGAGCTTCTGCTCTGCTGTCTGGATTAGTAACGGGGTAACAGAATTCCCACTGCAGACTTCTCTGCGGTAAAAGCAACGTGTTTTCACCATCAAATAGTGATGATGTGGCTTTGTGAACATTTCAATACTGCTTCACATGGGCCCTTACCTGATCTCTCTGCCAACCTGGACAATTTCTTATGCCTTATGTTTGACTGAGGATGAATTGAGGGACAGTGGGGAATGTGGCAAGTCACCCAGCTGTTTCCTTTTCTCCTGGTAGATCGATGCCTTGTTTATGTGGCTAGTTGAGCCCTGTTTAGATTTTGTTGACCATCACTGCAAAGTCTTTGTAAAAACATCCTCTATTCACCTGAGTTACAGCTTGATGAAACTCTATTCGTCTCTCCTTGGTAAGTACCCTAAGCTGCCTGGTTTTCATTTCAATTTTTCTTCTTTTTTTTTCCCCTGCCATGTCCTAGGACAAAATTCAGGTTATAAGATGCAAGGAAATACCAAAGGAATTGCTTGCTGTTGAGTTCCTATAACACAGTCAGTGATCTCACTGATCAGTATTATTAATAGTTCTTTGCATACAGAGCTTTCACATTTGGAAACTGGTGTCATTACAAAACTGAACGTGATCTTGCAATGTGTTCTGTTTTCCTTGCTGTTTGCTACTATCTGAAGAAAAGAGTTAGGACTCTATCTAAATATTGTCCTTCTAATTTCATTTTTATTTGTAAACAGTATTTTACACAGACAAGATCCTCCTTTTGTAGACTGGCTTCATTCCACTGAAGACAGTGCGCTATTTTTGTCTCAGGATATTTTTGCAAAGATGCATTTTGAATTGGGATTTATGGTTATTACTGGCATTTAACTAAAATTCAAAATATGTGTTTTAGATGAAATAATGGAATCCGATGAAGAGGACAGTGAAACCATGTCTGCTCAGCAAATCACCTCATGGCTGCAGGCCCTTTTCCTTTTTGCTCTGGTGTGGACAATTGGAGGGACCATTGATGCAGACAGCAGAAGAAAATTTGATTCGTTTTACCGCATCTTGCTCAATGGAATGAATGAGGAACACCCGCGCCCTAAAAATGTGAAGCTTAACAAAAACAATATCTTCCCAGAAAAAGGTGCTTCATAACTGTGCTTGCTTGGCCTTTCATAAAGCAGTAAGAAAGCTTGGCACTTAGTGTGCCTGGCAGATGTTAAGTCTGCAGCAGAGCCGCCATCTGCCAAGCCTTGGGCTGCACAGTTGGGTGCCCTTTCCTGGCTCTTTTAACCAGGAGTAGCATATGCCTCCTGTTGTACTCAAACACTGTGGCTGAATCTGACCTAAAATCATTTGGTGATGGTAATGGCAGTGGAGGGGTGGGACTGGGGGAGTGGGGATGTGTCTTGTGTACTAGAAAGCCTCCATTATCTCACAGTTTTGGAAATCTCACAGTAAAATTACTGAAGTTTATTTTTATAATTTAATCAGTGGCTTTGCCCATGCTGTGTTTTTCAATTAACAGGGAGTGTTTATGACTTCTATTTTAACAAGCAAGGCCATGGGAGGTGGAATATGTGGACAGACTATATCACAAAGGAAGAGCAAGTTATCGACCCAGGGGCTAAGGTGCACATTGGTATCTTTATTATGGAGAACAATTATTTGACTAAATGATTTAGAGATATAAAGAACTATATTAGGGTGTTTGATGATTGCTTTGCGACATTTCATTAGTCTCTGTGAGCTCCCTTTCATGCTTTTGTCTCAATTCTGGTACCACTAACACTGGAAGTTCACCACTGCAGGTGCACATGGAGCCCTGAGGTTGTCTGATGGTTAAAATTTAGGTTCTGCTTTATTCTCTAACAGCATTTGATACTGGGGAAACCATATGGGAAAAAGCCAAAGCCTGAATTTCCATTCCTTCATATTTAAGTGGTTGATCTCGTGATACTGTAGTATGAGTTACTTAGAGAAAGCAAGCAAAAAGACTTACTGCTACTCTGAGATGTGGGCAACAATACTGAGAGTCCTGGATCCCCTCCATTTGAAATTGGGGCACTCAGATTTTCATGGCAACTGTGAACTGAATGGAAGGGAAGCACAGCAGAGATCTGCAGATGACATTTCAAGATAACTTAAGCATGTTCAACTTTTCATTTCACTGTAGTTGCAATTGTCTTGTCTATTAAGTATATGAGAGATGTAAGATTACATTTCATTCTGCTGCTGAAAATCTCTTCTCGATATCAAATCCACAGCTGCCAATTATAAGTAAAAAATGAGGAGGAGAAAAAAAATTCCATACCAGTGTTCCTT
Organism: Cyanoderma ruficeps; assembly: GCA_008694505.1. Classification (NCBI taxonomy): domain Eukaryota; kingdom Metazoa; phylum Chordata; class Aves; order Passeriformes; family Timaliidae; genus Cyanoderma; species Cyanoderma ruficeps. The sequence continues at coordinate 6,429,684 of VZDJ01000076.1, read as the reverse complement.
TCCCTTTGCACAGTAGGGGAACAGAACTAGGCCATACATAACTCTGTAGTTCTCCAGGTTTTATATAATGTCTGTGAACCATAATATAGGTAATACTGCTTGTGCTATTGACTGTATAATCCCTGAACAAGAAGTAGGGTCATATCTACTAGAACCTTGTTATAGCTTAGGTTTTCAGACAGAATTTAGAATTTTTTTTAATGCATTTGTGCTACAGGGTTCCTGTAGTTGGTTGCAAATACTCATGTTGTTTAAGATATTAGATGTTTGATTTTCATGTTTTATTTTGCTTTCCTCCGTAACAGGTATCTGAGCTGATCATTCCAACAATGGAAACTGCCAGACAAATGTTTTTTCTTAAAACATATGTGGACCATAATGTCCCTTTGCTTTTTGTGGGTCCCACTGGCACTGGAAAAACAGCTATAACAAACAACTTTCTACTAAAACTTCCAAAGGAAAAATACATCCCGAATTTCATCAACTTCTCTGCAAGAACCTCTGCTAACCAGACCCAGGATATTATTATGTCCAAGCTGGACAGAAGAAGAAGAGGATTATTTGGACCTCCAGCAGGGAAAGAAGCTATAATTTTTGTGGGTAAGACATATTTTTCATTTTTTAAAAATCATTTTCGTTCTGGCTTTAGGCAAAAGAACTGGTTCACCGAGACCAGTACGTTTGGATTGCCTCAGTGCTTTTTTCAGGCATCCAGAGAATCCTAGAATCTTCTGAGTTGAAAGGGACCCATAGGGATCATCAAAGGATTAGCAGTGCCCTTGTTGAGAGGTTTAAGTTGTGGTTGTCTTCAGAATAGTTCTTAGAGTTGCAGTGGGACATGGCATGAAATAAAACAAAATCACTAGCCACACTAAGTTAAGCCATCACCCCTAATGATGCCTGTGAAGTGTAATGGTGTTTGATTTTGGTTAGTTCAATGGGAAACAGCCATTTTTGACCTCTGGTTCAGTTATTTTTCCTTCTTAGAAGAAAACTGAATTCCTAAACACTGAGGTTTTTTATTCAATGTCTGTGTTCTCCACAGATGACCTAAACATGCCTGAAAAGGAAGTGTATGGAGCCCAGCCAGCTATTGAGCTTCTCAGGCAATGGATTGATCACGGGCACTGGTATGACAGGAAGGATTCATCCCGCATCACTATCACAGATGTCCTGCTTGTCACAGCCATGGGTCCCCCTGGGGGAGGCAGGAATGACATTACAGGTAGGAAATACATTACTGTGGCCAGTGGTTATCTGGCTGACTGAAGTTAAGGGGTGGGTTCAGGTTTGCTGATGGTAAATTCTACATTTATCTGTGACTGGTGGATCTACAGGTGCATTCACTGAGTGGGTCATTCCAAGTACAGGTTTGTTACGTTCAAGTTCAAATCTGTTCCTTTACCAGAGCAAGTTTGATCAACATTAGAAACAATGTTTTTAGTGTTGATTAAACTGTGAATGGCAAAAGTTATTCTAAAATTAGTGAGGGAGATTATTTCCCTTTTCTATTCTTTGGAAAAGGGAGGGAATACATCTGCTTGCCATGTCCCTGGCAAGTCTCTTCTGAAGTTGTATCTCCTGCTGCTGAGGTAGGCTGCCTGCATTTATTTACAAGAATGTTACCTGCAAATCGATGATTCCTGTCACAGCACCATAAGGGAGGTTATATTTTATAATGAAAAAATTCCATAAATAAAACCCCTAATGTAGCTGCAGCTACATTATTATAAGCTATATACAGCTGCATTGTTATAAGGCATACTACTTTGCTTCTTAAAAACACTATGATACAGATATAACTGTGTGTGTTCTGAGGAGGCTTTATGAAAATAACTCTTCTGATATAGCTGAATTTCTAAAATTTACTCATGTATAGACTGATTCTTTTTAGGTGAAAGCCAATAACAAGATACTTGACTTAGTAAAGTTTTTACTGTGTCATATCATAATCAAGAAGGCTGAGGTGAGCTGAAATTTTAAATTGAGTAGTAGTGGCCTTATAATGGAGATCCATGTTTTATATACTCAAAACAGTTGTTTTAAGTTAAATACTGACAGAAAATGTCAAACAGTTTATATTTCTTTTGCTTCACTGCTAGGGCAAAAATTTGCCGGGAACAAAATCATGAAGCTGGTGCCAGATTCAAATGTTTTTTCAGTGACAGTCAAACTTAGAAGATGCTAGCTGAGAGGTGGAAAAATATTTTAACATTTAAATATCTCTGCATCCTTCTGTGTGTGTTACAGGACGCTTCACAAGGCACTTGAATATTGTCTCTATCTGTGCTTTCAATGATGACATTTTATCCAAGATTTTTACTGCAGTTACTGACTGGCACTTCAGCAAAGGCTTTGATAGTTCATTTCTAAGGTAATGGGATCTATTTCCTGTAGCACCTTTGTTGCCTTTTCCCTGTGATTTATCTGCAGAAGTTAAAATTGTATTTCTTTTCCTTCTTAAGGCTGGGTAAGATGATGGTCCAAGCGACATCGGGGATTTATAAATTGGCAGTTGATAATTTTCTCCCAACTCCTTCAAAATCCCACTATGTCTTCAATCTACGGGATTTTTCCAGGGTTATTAAAGGAGTTCTGCTCTGTCCACACACTCATTTGCAAGTAAGTTGTAGTTTAATTATGTTGATGTAGGAGAGAGCAGTGAAAAAAATAAAATATTCTTATAATACATGAACTATGATTTCAATAGATTTACAGGGTTTAAGATCAGAATAGTCTCTGAATTCATTGTTACGTATTTTCTGTCTGTCTCGGGGAGAGAGCTATCATTTTGTTAATACAAAATGATTTGATATAGTATAGAAAAATACTTTGACATGAGAATCCCAGTTTGTGTTGGCAGGAAAGACAAGATGGTAACTATGTGAGGAATTCAGTTAAGTTAGCAGATGCTGGGCCATGTGCTGAATGGCTTGGCATTGAAAGTTTCCCACTGAGTTTAGTACAAGGTATAGCAGGGTCCAGATGGACATTTCTAACCTTTTCTTTTTGGACAAATCCTGCCTGAGCTATATTTACCCCCATTCTTTTGTATTTACATTTTCAGGATGGAGATAAATTGATCAGACTCTGGGTTCATGAGGTTTACAGAGTTTTCTATGATCGCTTGGTTGATGAGGATGATAAGAATATTTTCTTTCAGATGGTACAAGAGACAACGTTAAATAGCTTCAAACAGAACATTAATAAGGTATTTTTGGATAATGTGCTGGGACCAAGATGATACTGATGCATTTTCAGAAATACTTAAACATTGAGATTAAATCAGTATTTGAGACATTTAGCAATATTTTGATCAGTGAATTAAAAAAGTATGGACAATCTTCTATTCAGTATCAGGTATTCATATCAGAATGATTCATAATTTCTGAGGGATTCTCTGTTGGGACAGAGGACCAACTGGAATGGAATAAATGTCTTGCACACCATTTATCTGTGCTTTTACCCAAGATAATTATTTGGATGATTCCATGGGTGTAGTGGGTACCTTTCTGAGAAGCCTTTATAGAAGGAGTGCTATATTTGACAGCTGTATCTCTCAGTGAGGCATGCATATGTGGAAAACCTGCATGTCAGCCTACAGTATTATTTTCCAGACCAAGGCTATAAATAGAACAGTGAAAAAAAAAGTGCTTTTTTTAGTATTAATGCTATGCAGATAAGGATTATTACAACTTAAGGGAAAATAATTCTCTAATAGCTAGAATCATCTGTTGATTCTTGTCTTTTTCCTAGGTCCTGAGTCATCTCTCACCTTCTGGAAAAGTCACTGATGATAATATTCGCGGCCTGTTCTTTGGAGACTATTTAAAGCCGAGCAGTTCTGTCAAAATTTATGATGAAATCACAGACTTAAAGCAGCTGACGAGCGTGATGGAATTCTACCTTGAGGAGTACAACAATATCAGCAAGGCCCCGATGTCCCTGGTCATGTTCCAGTTTGCTATCGAGCACATCTCGAGGATATGCCGGGTGCTGAAACAGGATAACGGGCACCTGCTGTTGGTGGGCGTCGGCGGGAGCGGCCGGCAAAGCGCCACCAAGCTCGCCACCTTCATGAATTCCTTTGAGCTCTTCCAGATAGAAATCACCAAGTCCTATGGCATCAGTGAGTGGAAAGATGACATTAAGCAAGTCATGCTGAAAGCAGGTGTCGCCAACAACAACGTGTCCTTTTTGTTCTGCGATAATCAGATAAAGGATGAGTCATTTGTGGAAGATATCAACATGCTTTTAAATACTGGGGATGTGCCAAATATCTTTGCAGCAGATGAGAAAGCTGAAATTGTTGAGAAAATGCAAGGTGCAGCAAGGATGGAGAACAGGAAAATTGAAGCCACGCCCCTTGCTATGTACAGTTTCTTTATTGAAAGGGTGAAGAAAAATTTGCATATTGTCTTAGGTCTGTATACAATGAGTTGTTTCTTAGAATGTTTTTATTTAGATTTATTTGTTTTTCTGCTTCCTAACTGCAAAGAAACTTAGGTAATGGTCATGTTTTTATTTTTGTAGCCATGAGTCCTATTGGAGATGCATTTCGGAATCGATTACGGATGTTCCCTTCACTGATAAACTGCTGCACCATTGATTGGTTCCAAACCTGGCCTACAGATGCTTTGGAAATGGTTGCTAACAAGTTTTTAGAGGATATTGAGCTCAAAGATGACATTAGAAAAGAGTATGAATTTATCTCTCAAGAAACATATGAAGCAAAAGTTTTTTCCCGTGCCCCTTGTGCCCCCAATATATTTGGTCTGTCCTTATAAATGGTCAAAGCTAAGCCAACTCTGGGATTTTAGTGCAAGTGAAAGATACTAAGACATATGTATCTGATGTTTCTGAAAATCAGGCCACTCTTTGAGAGCAGTCCAGAATATTTCTAAAAATGGGGAAAATACATTTCTGCCTTCCCTAACACTGATATGACTTGGCTTAGAGTAATTTTTTGAGGGTTGACATAAAGACAGACTGTATTTTCAAAGTAATGTGGAAAAATTTTCCCTAGGGTGGTGTCAGTGTGCAAATATTTCCAAGAAAGTGTGAGAGAACTCTCTGTTGGCTACTACGCTACGCTGCGCAGACACAACTACGTGACACCAACTTCCTACGTGGAGCTGATTCTCACCTTCAAGACCCTGCTGAATAGGAAAAGGGAAGAAGTTGACATGATGAGGACTCGTTATCTTGTGGGACTTGAAAAGCTTGAATTTGCATCTTCACAAGTAAGTTTCAGATGAAAATGCTGAGTATGTCCCATATGCATGCTTCAGTGTGGGGTCTGTATGGTTGAAACTTATAAAAATAAAACTTGTTAATTTGTTCTTCACTATATTCGTGATGCTATTGATAGTTTTCTGTAGAAAGCCAGCAGGAAAAGTTAGATTTCTGCTTAGTAAGTTGAAGAAACTGTGATGTCTACTTTTGGATTATAGCTCTTAATAGAAAACAAAATTAAAATGAAAGTACTCATTAGATCTTGAAGGAATAAACATTATAAATTTCATTATTTTCTCAAAACCTTATATGGGGAATCCAACTCCACATTCTAGTACCTATTACCCTTTCCAAAATAGGGGATAAATTGAAAAACATTGTAAGACTATATTAAATATTAATTCCTGAGTAGATTCAAAGTAGGAAATTGATCAGGTTCCAGATAAATAATCCCTTTTTCAACCCCTGTGACCCAGGGACTGATCTTTCCAAGATACAAACTAAAGGGCCTTCTAGATACTTGCTGGATGGAGAAGATCCACTTTGCAGCTGTTGCTGTCATTAATTCTGTACTCCATTCCAGTTTTCTCCTGGTTTGTTTTTTTTTTTCACCTATCCACTAAAGGATTGTTTGGACTTTCATCATCTGAAAGTGACTGATAGGAAAAAAATAGAATTAATCAATGTATTTCTTGTTCTTGACATTAATTAATCTTAAAAAAGAAGTGTATTGTATAGATGATGATAAAATACCTTTAAAAATCTTTTATACCTTTAAAAATCTAATCAGTTAAGTGAAACAGCTCTTAGTAAAAATAAACTAGGGAACTATTAATTCTTTAGATCCCATGTCCTTTTTTAGATTGTTTTACTATAGGGTCTTCCAATCTTTTTTCCTAAGACATCAAGATATGAAATGCACGCAATGTTTGCGCAGATTTTTTCTTGATTTCCTGTTGTATTCATCAGGTTGCAGACATGCAGAAAGAACTGACTGACCTTCAGCCTGAACTGATTAAAACATCTGCAGAAACCGAAAAAATGATGGTCAAGATTGAAAAGGAAACAGTTGAAGTAGACGCAAAAAAGGCAATAGTGTCAGCAGATGAAAAAGAGGCCAATGATGCAGCTGCTGTTGCCCAAGCTATTAAGGTAAAGCACAAGGGCTGGAGCTTGGAGCAGGATGGATTCCAAGTAAATGGGAGCTGTGATGATGTGATGATGTGTTAATGGGGCGAGCCAAGCTCTTAAAGTAACAAAATTGGAGATGATGAATGACATGCTCCTAATGTAAACACGGTAAATTTGGGCTGTTTGGAGTCTGACTGTGTCTCACAGTCCTGCATAACTTCCCTTTATAGTTCATCTTCCAAAAGCTGTATAGCTCTTATTTCTCTATTAATATATTCTCATTTTCAACAGATTGAATAATGAGTTTATACTGTTTCCAGGCCCAAAGACGGTTAATTTAGAGTTAGCTGAGGTAATTTGGCATATGCCGCATGTAGTCCTATTAGACATAACTTTAGAGGTAATGCCAGACGTCTGTAACACAGAATTTCCTGTGGGAAGCCTCAAGATTCCTCAATATTTTTTCTGTAACTAGCTGGAAATGTCAGTGATATTTAATATGGATAATTGCTGAGATCAGAGTATATGATAAAGAATTTAAACCTCACACTATCCATTTTTCACCTGATCAGCACTGTAAGATTTAACTAAGAACAGCTGTATCTAATCTTTAATTCTCCTTGCTAAACCAGTGAGACTTTGATCTTGAAAGCTTGTCTGACTTTTTCAACTATCAGTTCAGTTTATGGAAGTTACTAATTTCTCTACAAACCTTCCCTCTTTAAACTGTGCAGTCAAATTGTGAAAGTAGTTTTGTCTCCTAGAAACACAAAGTTGTGAAGAGTCTGTTTTATGGGCACTGAACAAGAGAGAAGGCTCTGCAAGGCTGTGCTGTAGTGGGGTGATGAGGCTGCAGGCCTGTTATTGTGTGAAGATTTACAGATTTCTGCCTCAATGTCTTACCAGGATGAATGTGAAGCAGACCTTGCAGAGGCTCTGCCAGCTCTGGCTGCAGCAGAGGCAGCTCTTAACACCCTGAATCCTTCCGACATCACTCTTGTGAAATCCATGCAGAATCCACCCGGTCCTGTCAAGCTCGTCATGGAGAGTATCTGTATCATGAGGGCAGTTAAACCAGAGAGGAAACCCGACCCCAGTGGCAGTGGTAATGACACAGCTTTTGTTTTCCCTGCCCCAGGAATGTGTGGGTGCTGCTGTGGTGTGCTGGTGTGGTGCTTTTAGCATGAATGCAGCTGTGTGCACTGGAGGTGCATTTTGCTGGCAGTGACAAGTACTGTGAGTAGTGAAGAGCTGCTTTTGCCATGCTGACATTGTGCCCTTGTACACTGTTGTACAAGGTTTGTAAATATGATCCCAGGCACCAGCACAGTCATCTCTTCATCTCTTCAACTTGCTGCGACCCAACCTTGAGATTTGCATTGCCTTGAGGAACTCTGGGCACTGGAGGTGTGCTGTGCACCATCTGCCCCTTGTAATCCCTGCTTCCAAACTCTCAGTTATGCTGGGAGAGGGAATTCCAGTTATACTTCTGCCAGTTCAACCCTTTGTAATTAAAAATAAGAATTATATAAATGCCTTTCATCCAAATCGGTCTTACCTATATTAAGAAGGAATACTTGCACAGTTACTGATTTATCTAATAAATGATGCTAAGAAAGACTGTATAGTAATTTGTTTCCCTTAATGTGCTTGGTTGATTTAGAATTAATATGCAGTTAATAAATATGACATTGATTAGTGATGCTGAAGGTCCTGTCTAAATTCCTTTATGTAATGATTTTCCCAAACTTTAAAACAATAGTCTTTTCATAGTAAAATTCCATTGCAATATCATTGATGTTAATTCTTCACTATGTTTCAAACTATTTTTTTCAGTTTGAACATGCATTTATTGAGCCTGATTTCAGTCTTATTTCCAATATAGGTAAAATGATTGAAGACTTCTGGGGGCCAGCTAAAAAGCTTCTTTCAGATATTAAGTTCCTCGACAGATTAAAGTCATATGACAAGGATAAAATTCCTCCTCCTATAATGAAGAAAATTAGAGACAAGTTCATGAATCATCCAGATTTTCAGCCAGAGGTCGTAAAAAATGTGTCATCTGCCTGTGAAGGCCTTTGCAAGTGGGTGCGAGCCATGGAGGTCTATGACCGTGTGCAGAAGGTGGTTGCCCCAAAGCGTGAGCGTTTGCAAGAGGCTGAAGGGATCCTGGATGTTCAAATGCAGAAGCTGAAAGTGAAACAAGCAGAACTTAAGGAGGTCGTTGATCGCCTCCAAGCTCTGCAAGACGAGTTTGACGAAATGAATAACCGGAAGAAAGAACTGGAGGATAATATTGAACGTTGCTCACAAAAGCTTGTGAGAGCTGAACAGCTGATCAGTGGTCTGGGTGGGGAGAAGGACAGGTGGACAGAAGCTGCACGGTTATTAGGAATTCAGTACATAGACCTAGTAGGGGATGTGTTGTTGTCATCAGGAACTGTGGCTTATTTGGGAGCCTTTACTGTCGATTATCGCCTAAAATGTCAAAAGCAGTGGCAAGATCTGTGCATTGAAAAGAACATTCCGTGCTCCAGTGATTTTAGCTTAAGCAATACATTAGGGGATCCAGTCAAAATCCGTGCATGGCAGATTGCTGGACTGCCAGTTGATTCCTTTTCCATTGATAATGGTGTAATTGTTTCTAACTCAAGAAGATGGGCTTTAATGATAGATCCTCAAAGGCAGGCTAACAAGTGGATTAAAAATATGGAGAAAGCTAACAAGCTGTCAGTTATCAAATTATCTGACACGCATTATGTGAGGACATTAGAAACTGCTCTTCAGCTTGGAACACCAGTCTTGCTAGAAAATATTGGTGAAGAATTAGATGCTTTCTTAGAACCTATTTTATTAAAGCAAACATTCAAACAACAAGGAGTAGAATACATGAAATTAGGGGAAAATATAATTGAATATTCAAAAGACTTCAGGTTTTACATGACAACCCACTTAAGAAATCCTCATTATTATCCTGAAGTGGCTGTGAAAGTTTGTCTACTCAATTTCATGATTACACCTTTGGGTCTTCAGGACCAGCTTCTTGGAATTGTAGCTGCAAAGGAAAAGCCTGAGCTAGAAGAAAAGAAAAACCAACTCATTATAGAAAGTGCAGCCAATAAGAAACAACTAAAGGAAATAGAAGATAAAATCCTGGAGGTCCTTTCCTATTCAGAAGGAAACATCTTAGAGGATGAAACAGCAATTAATATTTTGTCTTCATCCAAAGAGTTATCTGCTGAAATCTCTGAAAAGCAAAAAATTGCCTCTATAACTGAGCAGGAAATAGATTCTACTCGAATGGGGTATAAGCCAGTTGCTGTCCATTCAGCTGTTGTCTTCTTCTGCATCTCTGATCTGGCAAACATTGAACCTATGTACCAGTATTCATTGATTTGGTTCATTAACTTGTATGTTCAATCTATTGCTAAAAGCAGGAAGAGTGGACGTCTAAAGGAAAGAATTAAAAATATAACTAACCATTTCACAGTGAGCATCTATAATAATGTCTGTCGTTCGCTGTTCGAAAAGGACAAGCTGTTGTTCTCCTTCCTTCTAACAGTAGGCATTATGAAAGGAAAAGGCCAGATAGATGATGCAGTTTGGCGTTTCCTACTGACAGGAGGTGTTGCTCTTGATAATCCTCACCCCAATCCAGCTCCAGACTGGCTGTCTAACAAATCATGGGCTGAGCTCGTACGTGCGTCTTGCCTGACAAACCTGCAGGGACTAATGGAACACGTGAGAGACAACACTTCCAGGTGGAAGCCAATCTATGACTCCGTCAAGCCCCATGAAGAAGAATTCCCAGACACCTGGAGCTCACTGACGGGGTTAGATCGCATGGTTATTCTCAGGTGTTTGCGGCCTGACAAAATTATCCCGGCAGTGCAGATCTTCATTGTGGAAAACATGGGGAGAACATTTATTGAACCACCTACATTTGATCTTGCAAGAAGTTACAGTGATTCAAATTGTTGTGCCCCTTTGATTTTTATATTATCACCTGGTGCTGATCCTATGGCAGGTGAGATTGGTATTAAAAAGAATCTTTTTTTTATCTGGTTAAATGTCACCGAGTCTGACTAAACTGTTAATAGTGTAAGCCCCCTCATTTGATCTTTAAAGTGTCTTTAAAGTACAATACAGCAATGATGGAATAGCAAACATTGGCACCTGCCCATATATAAACAATGATAGTAAAATTGTTAGAGGGTGGAATGAAAGTAGTGGTGATGAAATGTCTCAGTCTCTGAGCAGCAATTTGGGGATCTAACAGATTGTAGCATCCAGACCAGTTTATAATTTGTACTTGCATTACAATTCTTTCTGTGGGTGTTGGAGGTTTGTCCCAGTCATTATTGCAACCCCTCCTCCAGTAAGTTTCCTCCCTCACAGCTAGTAATTAAATGGTGTATAGGCCACACTTAAAAACACATTCGTTAAATGTCCTTTAAAGTATAACCACCCAGATTATTTTTAAATCTGGTTTTCTGCCAAAAGAATTGTGACATGGAGCCATACCGTAAGGATGTATTTCCAGAAAGTACTGATTTTGACAGCAAAGCTGGAGGTCTATTTTTAGCCAGATCTAAAGATCCAGCTTGCAGCTCAACCCCCACAAACAATTGTCCAACACAGAGAGAGTCGAGGGCTGTTGTGCAGCCTGGAACTGAACATATGGGCCCAAAGAGGAGGTCAACCTGGCTAATTTTTGGGTTGGTTTTTTTTTAAATTAATACCTTATACCCCTAAATTTTAATATATGCCTCAGAGACACAGTGACTGATACAGCATATGATACTACTTCTGGGTTGTTGAGGTGGTTTTGTTTGGTTTTTTTTTAATTGAGTAAAATATTTTTTTACTTTTCTCCCTTTAATTACATTATAAAGACGATGAATATAATATATTCTACTTTCTAATAGACACTGCCTTTGTTTGCATGTATAAAACTTGCCATCATAGGTTTGCTAAAATTTGCTGATGATGTTAGCATGGGAAGCTCAAGCGTTCAAACAGTTTCACTTGGCCAGGGCCAAGGCCCAATAGCAGAAAAACTGATTTACCAGGCTGTTACTGATGGAACCTGGGTAGTGTTACAAAACTGCCATCTTGCAACCAGCTGGATGCCTGCCTTGGAAAAAATCTGTGAGGAAGTTATAGTGCCTGAGAATACCAATGAAAAGTTCAGGTAAGAGTTGTAGTATTTTGCCCTTTTTAATGTATTTCCTGTTTGCTGAAGATGCTACTAAAAATAAATTAAAATTCTTCTGTAAGAATGCCCAAGTATGACATTCATATAATTTATGTGCAGTGATAAAATAAAGATCCATAATTAAGAGGTCATCTTTTCTACCTCTCCAGTATAATCTACTTTATTCCTGCATTTTAGACCTTTACTTAAGCAAGTAGTGAAACTTACTCTTCTAAAGATCAAAATGTGGGATTATATTATTGATTTTATTATTGTTATTGTTATTATTATTATTACTCCTCTGACTATTATATGATTTTTTAATAATGTGCTTTTCAAATTTCTGTTTAGGTTGTGGTTAACTAGTTATCCATCAGAAAAGTTTCCTGTTAGCATCCTCCAGAATGGCATCAAAATGACAAATGAGCCTCCTAAAGGTGTTAGAGTGAACCTCCTTCGCTCATACCTGAATGATCCCATCTCTGACCCTGTGTTTTTTAAAAGCTGCCAAAAGCCAAAAATGTGGCAAAAACTGCTTTTTGGCCTTTGCTTTTTTCATGCTGTTGTGCAGGAAAGGAGAAACTTTGGCCCACTGGGTAAGTTTTAGATTATTTTGCACTTCATGAAAAAAAAAAGTTTGTGCTTTTGAAATGCATCACTGGAATCTCTGTAAAAAGGCAGTACTGTTGACAGTATTACAAGAGTGCAATCTGCATTGCACAGAACCTCATAAAGTCTAAAAACTCTAATTTGCAGGGATTCTTATTCAGCCAAAGCTACTTTTGAAGCTACTAAAAGTATTACCCTGGAAGTCTAGAAAATACTATTTTTTCAAATAAATATATTATACAGTAGTTACATGAAATTATAGCTTGATAAATTATTAACTTACTATTGTAGTTCTTACTAGCAATCAAATTCAGATCTGTTTTAAATGTTTGTAATTAAAAATATGCCTTCTATTCTGCTCTTGTTACTTATGTGCATACTTTGTTTTACCAAACCTTGTGCATGTATTTATGTGGTGTGAAACAAATCTACGTAGTTGCAGTGTTGTTTATAATATAGCAATGAAAAGATATGTATTCATAAGATTTGTGCTTCAGCTTTTTCCTTAATCTTCAAATATGTAGAAAACTATATAAGATTTCTGTATAGCATAGAAATGTATGGACTTAGAGATTCCATTTCTATAACTATATAAAGTTTAGGCTCTGCACTTGTGTAAGTGAAGTTCTCAGTCTTCCTTTCCAGCTGAGCCTGTCTTCCTCCTAACAGGTTGCTGTTAGGAAATGTTATATTTTGACTGAAAGCCTATGTAATTATTTTAATAGCTGTTTAAATAAGCACTGAACTTCCAGTATAAAGACACTCATTTATTGCTTTAGAGTAAAACTGAATTTATATAGAAGCCATTTTTAACATAACATCTATTGCTAATGTGACCAACTATCTGGATGAAGGATAGTTGCATCAATAGCCCTATATTTGGTTTGCACTAGGGATTTAGGCCTTCTGAAAGATTCTTTTATCTGGATTATGTTCCTGTTTGTTTGTCTGCTTCCTTGCTTGTTTTGTTGTACTGTTACTGTGAATGTCATCTGCAAACAGTATTAATAGATGGGCAGATTAAAAATTGAAATCAATAAATGAATTAAAACTCCTGTTCTCATTGTGTCCAGATAGCAACAAATTAGCTTAAAGTACCAAGCAGGTAAAATACAATTTTCAGGATGTCGTGATGCCAAAATGCTTATGCTTAATAAACAGCCTGGTATATTCCAGACTGCTTCTAGACTATCTGGCAGTTGTACCTTCAGCTCTGTAGGAGCAGTGTTGTACCAACACCAACATTTCCTGAGCCCAGCTGCCAGTACATTGCACCACTGCCTTGTGTATGTTTTCTGAATTGAACAGGTTGGAATATTCCATATGAATTCAACGAATCTGACCTCAGAATCAGTATGCAACAGATCCAGATGTTTCTGAATGAATATGAAGAAATCCCATTTGAAGCTCTGACCTATCTAACAGGTACAGGCATTACATCCTCTCACATGTTTGTTGACTTTGCTGGGCACTTTCAGCTGATACACTGATAAACTGGTGAGTTCTCAACAAACTGAATGGATTCCACACTGGTTTGTTTTACTGGCCTTCCACATCCAAGGTGGTTGTCACTGGATGGATGCTGGAACTGGACTGTAATTAGAGTTGGATCCAAACCCTCAGATGTCTTTGTTGTTTTGACTTGTATATGGCCACAATTACTGATGGTCCAGCAAACCTTCTGGTCTTTGCTTCATGCACATCAAATAAAACCATCAGTGGCCTCTGGCTCACCTTCACCAATCAATGTGAGCCTGACACAGGAAGCTTTGGCACTTCACCAAAGGATGTGATAATACTCAGGGGTTTAAAGCAGGAGGTGTTGATGTGTGTAAACTCAGCTGTTGTGGCTGTTCTGTTTACTTTCTCCAGGGAGGTAATCTGCTTTTTGGCACCTCCTTTGTCTGCCTTGTCATTCTTGATTTTTGTTCATGTTATGATTAGCTTTATGAAAAAGAATTTTGGGACATGAGTATCAGTTTTTCAGACCAACTGATAGTGTTCCTTAAACCTTCCATGATCAAGACACATAAATTTGCCTCATAGATGTTCAAGTGTCTCATTTCCATTGAATCAATTGGAGTATAAGACCTAAAAACTTTGGAGGATCTGGAGCTTTGGAGCTTCAACTTTACCAGAGTTTCACATTATTGCAAAACAATTTTTATTTGTTCATTAACTTTCATGTTTTGTTTTGTCCTGGTTTTCTTTCTCTTTTCCCAGGGGAGTGTAACTATGGAGGTAGAGTGACAGATGATAAAGACAGGCGTCTTCTCCTCTCCCTTCTTTCCATAATCTACAACAAGGACATAGAGCAGGAGAAGTACATGCTTTCAGCTGGAAGTGACTACTACATACCACCACATGGCCCATATGAGGTGAGAAGACAACAAATGTAAATTCTCTCTGAGTTATTGGGGAAGAACTTACCTACAATACACTGTGCTTGTCTAATGCTGAATACAAAAGTAGAAAATACACCCCATAAGATCACAAAGCCATGCCAGATTGTATCTTGTGTATGAAATATGAATCTGGCACTTATTATGTGCCACACCCCAGTGGGGATGTGGAGATCATCCAATATTCTGGCATTTGTTGGTGCAAAGAGCAGATTTCCAATACAGTTCTAGAAAACCAATAGGAGTCAGGCTTCAGGAATTTACATGGTGCTTCTGCACTTTCTTGCAACAGCGTGACCTTGAAAGCAGCAATCAGTAGGAAAAGGTGGAATGGCAGGTGTATACACAGTTTCTATTCTCTTTCCCCTTTTAACAACTGCATAGAGATAATGAATGTGCTCAGATCTCACCTCTTTGTGTAGCCCACAATTGTTGGGATGACACATCCAGCATCCTACCCCTTCTGTGACTCCTACCAATCCTTGAATATTTCTAATGTACTCTCATTTCTCTTGCCACTTATATGAGGGTGGTAATAACAACTCCTCCATGAGTTTTTGAATCACTCAGAACTTTTATATTTATCTCTGTGGAGAGTCAGTCAATCCCTGGATGTGTTTAACAGGGAACTACCATCTTCAGTTGTAAAAGGGAAGGTTCTATCCCAGTTGGATTATTTATGAATATCACATTGCATGATGTCTGGTACCTGAATGGTTGTTTTGCAGTCTTACGTTGAATACATACGAAGTTTGCCAATTACAACACACCCTGAAGTGTTTGGACTTCATGAAAATGCAGACATCACCAAGGATAACCAGGAGACCAACCAGCTTTTCCATGCAGTGCTCCTGACTTTGCCTAGAGAAGCAGGGGGAGCTGGCAAGTCCCCTCAGGTAACTGGGGAAGAAAGATCAATTTGCACTCCAGAAAGGTGCCTTTTTCTGGCATGGGTCTCAGAGTAATCCAACACCTCTCATCTCATGACTGTAGCACTGGGAGTAGATGTGAATGTCTCCCTGTAGAGAAGCAGATGGATTTGGCATAGCACCTTTAAAGATGGAAGATACCTTCATGACTTTGCATTCAAACAGATTTATACCACATGTCCTGGCAGCTCAGGTTACTCAGGCCAGACCATGCCCCTTTGAGATATAGATAAATAAACTTTCAAGCCTCTCAGATTTGGCATCCTGTATTTTATACACAAGTGGATTCTTGAAAAGTGGACTTGATGGAGCCTCATTTCCTGCAGGGTTGTCTAGTGATCATATTCTCTGATGTCTAATATGCTCTAGGTAAAGCTTCTTTTGTCACTGGGTTATTCATGGGGTCTTCCCCTTATTTTGCTCACGCTGCATGCTTCATCTTTTCCTTCATTGTGGCAGTAATAGGATTATGCTTGACTGCATAATGTCTGCATATTATCCTGCCTGTTTCCTTAGAAATTGCCTAAAATCTTGTTGCAAATTAAAAATTACTAATAAATTTTAAATTACTGAGAAAGAAGGAGCAAGCAGGCACATGCAGAGACAGACAGGATGATGCCCAAAGCAAGTAAGAGCATAAAAGCACTGTATCTTTAGGAAATGTACTAAAATACCTATGTGGTTATACAGAAAAAACAATCTATAGTGTTTTGTGGAATTTCTTCAATAAAAATAAGAGTGGAAAAAAAGAATATTTGTTATTCACTGCAAACTTGTTACTTCAGGAAGTTGTTGAAGAGTTGGCACAGGACATCCTATCCAAACTACCAAGTAGCTTTGATATGGAAGAAGTGATGAAGGCATACCCAGTACTTTATGAAGAGTCCATGAATACAGTTCTTAGGCAAGAACTGATTCGATTTAACAGGTATGGCTCAGTGTTTTGTGTAGTATTCTTAAACTGACGTATGCTTGTGTTCATTGGTGCTAGCTGCTCACAAGCCTTTTACAATACATTTTTCGTAACATGTTAGATAGTATTTTGGATGAGTCTTTTAAAAAAACTTGAAAGCTGCAGCTGAGCACCTGAATATACCAATAGTACCTGTATTCTTGGATTACGAATTTAAATCAGATTTGAGTTTGTTGTGTTGAGGTAGGGCAGCCTACTTTAGTCCTTATAAGTGATACCCAGGCCCCAATGTTCACAGCACAGTATGACAATGAGTGCTACAAGCTTTAAAGCTCTTATCTCTTAATTTCCCTTGTCTAGAGGGAAAGTTTTCACTGTCTTTTATTCTGTGTGTGTGGTTTTAATTTGTTTACTTTTTGGTAACTACAGGTGAGATAAGGAATTTCTGACAGGACATTTGCCACCTCTGTCAACCCTTCATTCAAGTTGGGCTGAGGGGTATTTAGCCAGGTAGTAAGAAGTAAATAATGAACAATTCCTTTGTTTTCTCTGAAGGCTTACTGAAGTTGTTCGGAGCAGCCTCATTAATATAGGCAAAGCCATTAAAGGCCAAGTGTTGATGTCTTCTGAGCTTGAAGATGTTTTCAACAGCATGCTAGTGGGAAAAGTGCCATCAATGTGGGCTGCCAAATCCTATCCATCACTGAAGCCTCTGGGAAGTTACGTGTCCGATCTCCTCTGTCGTTTGGAGTTCTTCCAGGTCTGCTAAACTGGGACTGAAGGGGAGTTGTAGTTGAAAGCTGGATGGAGAGAGTTGTGTCACTGCTGTTCTTGCTCATCAGTCCCTGGGTAGCTCCAGACTGAGCTGCTCACACACACTCATGGGCAAATACACTCTGCATTAGCAGCACTGCAGTTAGCTGGGCAATTGCTCAGCAGGGTGAGCTGGGAGCATGATCCCTTGGTGCTAATCCAGTGCTGCTTTGATAGTTTCCATCTTTCTATTTCTAGAAGGTTCATTTTAGTTTGAATTGGTGTCTTGATGACTTCCTTGCTGAAAGGACACTGAGCTGGGTGTGAGAATGCTGTAGAACCACTGCATAACAGGCGCTGTGAAATTTTAGATACGTGTCTGTAAATATCTTTCAGGTTTCATAAAATGTGACACCACTTTCACAAACTTTTTGAACAGGCTATTTTATTTTTAACTTGCCATTCCATTATTTTCCTTGCACTCTTAGCACTTAAAACAACATGAAATTTTGGGTGTAGCTTAAATAATGAGGTACTGAGGTGTAGTGAAGCCCCACAGAAGTCAGGAGAGGAAAAAGCTAGGAAGAAGTGTCTGAGATTTATGTAAATAGCAGAGTTTCCTGTTTGCTGGATCAGAGCATTGCATGGGCTTCTTTTGACTCCAAATAACTTACAGTAGTGTGAAGAAATTCTGCCTTTGTTTTGCTTTCTTCTGCTGCATTGTGTGGACAAGGCCCAAGAGTGCCTTGTCTGGCAAAAATCATCTGGAATGATTTCCTCTACTAGGATCTGATGTGTAGGCTGGAGTGAGTGCCCTCACAGTGATCACTGAAGAGACATTGATCAGTGAAGAATGTGAAAGAATTTGGCCTTCTTTCATGTTAGGAGATTGGTGCTTACAAGGCTGTAAAAAAAAAGTATTTTGATAAAAGTGCCCACATTCAGTCACTTTTCTTGTTTTTGGAGGCCACTATCAAGACTTAACAAAATGTGATTATGCTATTTTCTGAAATTTTTCTCAGTAGCACTGAGTTCTGGTTGTTTCAGAATGAGTGATTATTGTTGTAGTCATCCTAAAGAACTGACTTCTGTGATTTGTTGTCTCTGAGAAACAGAAAATTGATGGAAAGGTGCAGAGGGTGCCATCAAGTCTTAGATCTCATTGTGCTGTTTGAGTGTATCTCAACTTCTCAAAGGGAAAAGACTTCCCTTTTCTGGTGAATTGGCACAATGAAGCCACAAATATATTGGATTTTTTTTTTACATTTGTTTTCTCTCTCCTTATTCAGGATTGGTTTGACAAGGGGCCACCCACAGTCTTTTGGCTCTCAGGATTCTTCTTCACTCAGTCTTTTTTGACCGGTGTTTTACAAAACTTTGCCAGAAAATACACCATCCCAATTGACCACATTGGATTTGAGTTTGAGGTAAGAAAAATGCAGAAAAATTTTGTTTTTCTTGAACAGCTTAAAACATGTTCTGGGGCAGAAAGAAATAGTTTTCAGATTAAAAGGTATTTTATTTAAAGGAGCAATTCCAGGCTGTCACTTATAAGATTTAGTATACTCCAGATAAAAATAAAATCAAGCAATGGTTTAATCATTCTAGGTGATGAAACAGGAGCACACAATGGAGAAAATGCCAGAAGATGGGGCTTATGTGAGAGGCCTTTTTTTGGAAGGTGCACGGTGGGATAGAGAATCCTTGGTAATTGGAGAATCACTACCAAAAGTCCTTTATGATCCTTTGCCCATAATATGGCTGAAACCTGGAGAAAGTTCCAAGTTTCTTCATCTGAACATCTATTCATGCCCTGTATACAAGACAAGTGAAAGAAGAGGTGTTTTATCCACTACTGGGCACTCAACCAACTATGTTCTGTCAATTGAGCTCCCTTCAGACAAGCCTGAGAAGCACTGGATAAATCGAGGTGTGGCAGCCCTGTGCCAGCTGGACGACTGAGAGGGTGCAATATTGAGATTGTAAAGATCTGCTTTACTCCTCAATGGCTGCATGGCTGGTTTTTTTTTAAATGAAATAGGGCCTAAAGAGTTTTGATGCTGATTTTACTGGGAATCTACTTCACAACTCTTGCAAAAAGATTTTGGATTTGCCAACCAATTCTGTGTCTTGGGAGTATGTAGGACAAGGAGGGAGGAGATGAGAATATTCTGTTGTCAACACATGAAATCAATCCTCCAATCCTCAGATAGAATGAACAACCAAAGCTGTATTATAAAACTGTAGTCATTCCTTGATGATGTCTCCAAATCTCCATGGAAGACTTCTCAACAGTACATGTATTAGGAGCTGCCATTTGTCAGAACAGTATGCTTGTGCCATATAACTTTTTTTTTCCCCCCAAAAATTATTTACCTTCATATTCCAGGTACCTGATACATGGAGCTGTTTTCTTTCTCCTGTAGTCTCACTTTACTTCCTGCCAGCAGCCCAGCCCCACACAGCCACTCACTCACAGCTCCCACTATCTTATGGGGTGAGATAAAGACAGTTTAATAGGAAAAGCAAAAGCCATGCACATAAACAAGGCAAACCAATTAATTCCCTGCTTCCCACAGGCAGGCAGGTGTTCAGCCATTCCCTGGAGACCAGGGGCCCATCACATGTGATGATGACTTGGGAAGACAAACGCCATCACTCTAAATGTCCCCCTCTTCTCCCCCACTTTGCACACTGATCATGATGTCATGTGGTCTGCAATGTCCCTTTGCTCGTTTAGGGTCACCTGTCCTGGCTGTGTCACCTCGCAGGTACCCCAAACTTCCTCCCCAGCCTGGCAGTATGAAAAGCAGAAAAGGCCTTGGCTCTGTGCAACCCCTCCTCAGCAATAACAAAAACATCCCTGTAGTGTCAACCCTGTGTTCAGCACAATGCAAAACACAGCCCTGTACCAGCCAGTGTGAGGAAAATTGACTCTACCCCAACTAAACCCAGCACACTTCCTCATCTTGCTCTCTTGCATGTTGGACTAATAACTGCCTGAAATTTTGTACTTGTTTAAGCCCTTTCATCAGAGAAGCTCAAAGTAGCTTGCAAACATTAATTAAAAATAAAATAGCCCCAACATCTTCAAAGAGCTGTGCAGTCATTAACTAATCCCCACAGCATGCCAAGAAGGTACTAAAGATGCATCATTAGACTTCTTGTGTACACAGTACAAGAGAAGCACAAAGATCAAGGCAAACATTTAAAAAAACACGCACTACACAGACATCCACTGATTTGGGGTCTTGTATTTTTTTTCAATGCCCAAATTGCAGCATTTTAATGACTTGCTGGAGGCCTCACGGAGTCAGAGATTCAGCCATCATTTGGAAATTCCCAGTATCCTGCTACAAGCATTAAGGGATGTTGTTACAACTCCTTAAAAGACACAGTTCTTGTGATAGGAATTTGTCTGTTGTGTTATGCTTAGGTGAAAACAGTTCATTATTGTTTTATTAACCACTGGTTTGTCTTATGCAGATATTCATAAAATAGTAACTGTTAAGAATGGTACTGCAAGGTCAGGCAGAAGTGTTGGGGGTGTGTTGTGCAGTGCTGCTCTGCAGGAAGATGCACAAGCAAACAGCAGCTTCATGTACCACCCCTGGCACCTCACTAACAGTCCAGCAGGCAGGCATTTGGTGCATCATTGGTACATGGGGAGTAAAGCAAAGATGTCAGGCCAGGACACCTAAAGAATGTTTGTTTTAATAAGAGGGACAGAGATGTGCAGGTGTTTCAAATTTCTGAGAGGAAGAAACTACTCTTAACAAATTAGACTAAATGGTATTTGGCACCTATATCAAAACAAAACTTGTTTATGAATGTTACAGCACACTCATCCAAATAGACAACAGCTTTTAAGAGGAGAATCATGTTTCAGTAGATCAGTAAGTAAATTAATTAAAATTGGTCCTTGAAAAAATTACTTTTTTTAGACTTCATAAGAGAGATACTTTATAGTTTTCATATAATTAAAATTAACAGAAATTTACTATACATTTAAAAAAACATTGTGGTGATTGCTGTATTTTTGAATGTCTGTATCTAATTGTTCTTGTAATTACATCAACAATTCAGATCACTAATTAGGTCACTGTGGTATCAGAGATAACCAGTCATGAGCCTCCTTGTATGGAAGCTCTGTGTGCAGGCCAAAGGGGCAGGACCTGCCTGTTGAATCCTTCCCTGTGGATTGATCAGCTCAGTCACTGCTCTCAGAAGGATCTTCCTACTCAGACAGCTTCTGTATCAAGGCACTGGTGACACCTCACCTGCTGAAAGGGAGGCTGGGCCAACAACAATTAACACTAAAATGAAGGTTTGTCAATCCTCTTACAGATAATACTAGTCTAATCCCCTAATTAAACCAATTTTTAAAAGTCAGATTCACTATCTAAATTAGATTTTATGGAAATCAATTACTTGTAAACTGTTAGAAATCTGTGTAATAGCTTGCCTTGTGGGTTGCTTCTTAACTCCTTTTTCTGAACAAACAGTAATTGATAGTTTATTAAATGAAACAGTTGTGGTTCTTGTGACTATACAGTGACTTTGTGTACAATGTCCTGGTTACTGTGTTGATTTTCTAAATGCTTCCTGTGTGCTGATGTTTAGATTTGATATGAAGGCATCTCTTGGAATGTAATTAAAGATGTATTTTAAGCTTTTGTAGACATTATAAAAATATATAGCTAAGAGAGGAGTCTTTAAGAGAGGGTTTGTGCTTCCCTTTCACCAGGGATCAGGCATGGCTGACTTGCTTTAGCTGATGATTGCTGTAGTACATGATTTCCTAGGCTGCCCTCCCTAGTACAGAAAAAGTAATGGAGTTTACTGTCAAGGGATATCTGTCTTAGAGATATTTTCCTGTGGTTCTTTGAAATGAGCTTCCCAACCTTATTTCCTTAGCATTCTCTAGACCTTCCTGGAAAATGATAAACTGGCTGAACATTAAAATTCACAACTTTTCTTGGCTGAGATGCATTTAGTAAAAAGAAAAAGGCAACTCAGCTGCTAGCTGGACATGATAGAAATGTGAAAAATTTTTGGACACACTAAGTACCTTGTAATAGTAGTATTAGAATCCTTGGATTGACAGGTTTAAAATTTTCATTTCTTAATTGGAAGCACTTATTAAATAAGCCACAAAACTCACCTGTAATTACTTCAAATTGTAGATTTACAGCCTTGGTAATAACTCAAGGCAGATGGAAAAAAAATG
This sequence comes from Cyanoderma ruficeps, assembly GCA_008694505.1. Taxonomy (NCBI): domain Eukaryota; kingdom Metazoa; phylum Chordata; class Aves; order Passeriformes; family Timaliidae; genus Cyanoderma; species Cyanoderma ruficeps. Next base: position 6,407,285 of record VZDJ01000076.1, on the reverse strand, counting down.
CATTATGGAGCAAGAGGTATTTTTTTTCCCCCTTAGCAGAGACAGATTTCCAGCTAGGGATGCTGTAAGACAGACAGGGTTTGTACATTTTCTTAGAAGACTGAAACCTTCCACTTATCTGTACAAAAATTCTTTTTAGAGAGTACTACCCCTGTGGATTTTAACACTGTTGGGCTGTTAAAGGGAAAATTATGCAGTGAAAAATCAGGAAAACAATGCAAAGACCCCAAATTCTTCCACTTATAGCTCGAATATTGTGCCTAATAGAATTAGAGTTTTTAGTGAAAGTTGCAGGTCTCTGCTCTAGCATTCTTGAAAATGAATGTATAGGTGTGATCAAATGGGTGATCTTTCTGTCCGTGGGTATAGGTATGATCAAGTAAGTGATATTTCTGTGGATGAAAGATGGATGTTGCTGGTACCATTTCTGATGGACACATAGCAGGGCCCAGGAGAGTGAGGTCCAGCTTGCCTTACTTTCTTCACATTTGAAAGGTATTAAAAGAAGCAGCTTGTATTAGTAGGAAGATGGATCAGGTAACCTAATCTATTTTAACCTGTTTTGGTGCTGTGATGGTGCCCTGGGGCACTGCTGCAGCGAAATGAGCATTTCCTCGCCCCCAGACAACGTCAAGGGGGACATTCAGTAAGCAGGTGCCACATCCATCTTCTTAAAAGGTTGTGTGCTTGCTAATGTTAGTCATAAGTGCACAGCTTCATAAATTACAACCTTAGTAATGATGGATTTAGGGACAGAACTTCCAGAAATGAGGTGTTATTTAGGTATTCAAGGCCAGACACTGTGTCAACAAATTATTACTGCCTCGCCTACCAGCTGACTTGCAGGAGAGTTCATGCAACTGACTCAGGATTTTTATTTCTGAAGAATATAAAGTTAATGTCATAATTTTCTTCTGAATTATTCTAAAGCATCTCCTGACTAGGGTCATAAATTGGAAAATGACAGTATTTACTGGAAGAGGAGTAAGAGAAGGTTCAGCAAGTACAGGACAGAGTGTACACTGACTGGGTAAATTCAGTGCATTACAAATTCTGCAGAAAGCAGAGGCATTTTAGGACAAGCTGTTTTTGCAAGTAAAATTAATGTGTAGGAATGACATATTGTGCAATCACTGGGATACTTCTTGACAGAAGTTATAAGGGCCTTGGCATCTAATACAGGAGTACCAGTTGAGATGTCTGCTACCTGCTGGACTGACTTGCAGATGAATTTTTTTATGAAAGTCTCTCAAAATAGTAATTTGCCAGTTTAACCTCCAATAACAAAGGACTCGAGTGAGATTCTCCTTTCCATACTGACTTTAACTTCAGCAATGAAAGAAAGGGTTTGCACTCTAGACTGGAAAAAAGAGCTGATCTAATCCATCCTTTAACTTAACAGCCTGAAGTTTTAACAAATTTCTGTCTTTGCCTTCTGGTGCTAGAGTGTAATGAGGATGAAGCACCAGTTAATTTTTCAAACACTCTGAAGAATTATTAGGCTGTCTAGCACTTCAAGTCGTCTCAAAAAATGTGATGCTGTTACTTGCTGGTTTCTCAGTTAAGCAAGTGGATACTCATTTGAGTTACTTGAGGGTATTTGAATCTTTTCAAAATTGCTTCTTTGTATTTTCCTTCAGAAGTAAACTCAAACTCCTGTTGTTATTAAATTTGGTGTAAATCTTCTGTAACTTTAGGGTTGTTCTTGTGAAATAATCTAAATCTTACAGTATGTGCTTAGGAAAGAGTTGTGACTCTAACACAGACAGTAAATTTAGACTGCTCATTTCCATGGCTGTTTATTCACCTGATGCATCAGAGCATCAGCACCTTCATTAGTCACATGAGCTTCAGCAATTCAAAATATTCAAATGATAGTTTAGTGACAAAGAGTGAGCTTAAGCTTCCATTCAAACCCCTTGCCTCTGCACATTTTGGTTGGGCTCAGCTGACACATCCCTACTCTGGTGTATCAGTATTAGAATAGGAAGCCTGTATTTAGACTTCTTTCAGTGAAGAATTAAGCACTGTGTGCAATCATGTAAAAAATGTTTTTTGCCTTTTTTATGCAATTCCCCTTTTCTTAGGCTAAAGGAGTTTTGTTTTGTGTCTTCCTGGCAGCAGTAAATTTGCTAAGCTTCCACTGACAGAACAATGGCATTTTACCTGTTACTCCCCACATGAGGCATTCCCAGGAAATAATTATATGGAAATACAGACCTTTGTGCACTGGAACTATAAAGAATAGTGAGAAATTGGGCTGGCCAGTACCTGTCATGCTGATTCACTCTTCTTGTTTTCTTACACTTTCTCATCTGCTTGTACTTTTTTCACTCATAAAAATGCATTCTTGGAGGAGGGACTGTCAGTCTGTACAGGACCAGTTCTAACTTACTTTTTAGGTAGACAGCAGTATTTGTCATTATTTATTAGAGCTTGGAGAGTTTTGAATGGCTTGGCAAGCTCAGAAATGAGATTTAATTGATTTCTCCCACTTTAAAAGGAAACCAATGTGCATGTTCCAAATTTGCCTTTTTTTTCTTTTTTTTTTGCCACTATTAACATCAGGCTGGAATAGATTGTCCTTAAAGTGGAATGGGCTTAGGTAGTGTCCAGTACAGTGTGGCTCTTGTCCAAGCTTGGTCTCATTGGTATTTCCAGTCTGAAGGATGGAAAGCTCCCATAATTTCCCTGAAGAGAACATGTCAACAGCCTGGTAAAGTCAGAGGACTGCAAAGGAGCCAAAACAACTGGTAGCCCGTGAAAGGAAGATTAATTTCATTTTAGTTCATGAGGCACCTGGGAAACAGAAATACCCCTCAAACTTAGGAGACTTGTAGATACTTTCTTTTACTAAAGTTGGGTAAAAGAGTTAAAACCTAACACTAAAATTAAAATAATTGTTGAGAAAGCCAGCGTGCTGATTATGCTGAAAAGCTGAACCATGTGAAAACACACAGTGAGGACACCAAAGCATCCTAAGCTTGTTCCCATAGTGATACCCTGAAGGGAGAGTTTTCAGCCAGTACATACATGGGAACCTGAGGAACCCAACACTGGAATGTTTTACTCAGAGATGTGTAATAGCATTCCAAACTTTGCATTTCACATCCACACCCTCTCCAAAGGAAGGGAGAAAAAAGCTGACATAGAGACTCTAGGCCACTCCTCTGCAGTTTTCAAAAAGGAAAAGGAGTAGTGGCCATTCTGCTATCTCTTTTCCACTGTCCAGAAACAAAACTTCCCCATAAGGGGACAGCAGGCAGAGCAGGGAGCAGCAAGGAAGGAGAGCAGGTACATGGTGCAGTGACTGTGTTCCCACTGGCATTCAGAATATTGCAGGAACTGTCTGCTTGACTGTCCCAGACTTCCTTGATTTTGGCTGACCTTACACAAGGCACTGTCTTGAGTCACAACTGAGCACAGAGAACCTTCAAACCACCAGAGAACCCTGTGACAGATAAACAGTTTGAAATCCTGCTGCAGTTTGTCCTGATACCAAAGTAATCTTTGTATCACACCTCACTCCTTAAAAAGTGTTACTTTTATTGAGAGGTCAGTGGTTGAAATGTAATAAATACTAAACCAACCATATCCATCATACACAATGGATCAATTGGCTTTTTGGCTTCAGGAATTGTGTGAGCAAGTGACCACACCATTCACAGTCATGCACACAAATCACCTGGCTTGCAGTTCACAGTTTAAAGGATGTGATTACACATCACAGCTTAAATGGTGGCTTATGAAATTTCATCATGGGATTTCAGGTATATTGGCTTAGAAATCTTCCTTAACTTTTCCTGGTGTCGCAATGTACGGCCTTGTTTATGGGCAAGGCCCATAGGAGGCAGATGGATCTGGAAAAGAAAATCCCACCAGTTAGGTGCATATTGGGAAGAAAAATACAGACTAAGTTTCACAGAGTTTTAAATCACTTCTTCACACTTTGGAGAGGGCAGCTCTATTGTCTCAAGCCAGATTATTAGATTTCTAGGAGAAGCACTCTCTGAGGAGTGATTAGTGGTGTAACCTTCAGGCCCTAATTGTTCTGTTTATTGAAATCCTATATATTTTAGGCCTTAATAAAATCCAATATATGCTAGGCCTTAGTAACTTTGTTTTGCAGTATGATATCAGACTGCAATGATACTTGATGAAATGGGATTGCTGGCAATGTTCCTGAACAGTTAGAACTAGAAACCCTAAAAAATCTTGAGTAGATGTCTTGAATCACTGTGTGATTTATTCATACCTACTTAACAAGTCACAAAATAACCACAAACTGTATGTATTGAAAGCCTGCCTTCTTGCTGTCATGATTATATATATGGGACATTAAAATGCACAATCAATGTCATTGACTCCATAAGCAGAAGGAGCAATAGGTGACAGACTCCTCCTTTGATTGACAAAGTCTTTATATTTCATAAGACTGTTCGTGGGAATCAGGCAGCTGTAACCCCCTAAATGACTGAACAATGTAGGTGGTAGCAGTCAGGTGTTACTGTTGCTGAGGCTGTCATCCTGTAAAGATGGGTGTTTAGGTGCAAATAGTAGTAAAAGCACTGACTAAAGAAAGCAGTAGAGATTTCTAGAATTTGAAAAATAATAATCATCCAGTTTGTCTGAGAGAGCAGATCCTTTGGGATTTTGAAACCATTACAGAGCACACATTTTAGGCCCATTTCTAGGAACACTGTTTGCCAGCTGTGCACTGTTATTCTGTACACTGAAACAGATGGTAACAGTGACCATAGTCTAGGCAAGCATCTGGTAAAAATACAATTTAATTTTGACCATGACTGCCTTGATAAGGGAACTATAGATTTGAAAATATAAACTCATCAACAGGAGTAGAGAGGATGTCTCTGTGGGAGGCAGCACAAAGTATTACTGACAGAAGTGACTGGGCAGTGAGGAAACTGTATTGAATGGTGCCCTAGAAAGCTTTGCTGCCACTTTTAGCATTTCAGTAATCTTGGACATGTTCTTCTGTAGGAAGAAGGGAAAAGAAGCAGCAACATAGACAGGTATTACTTAAGGCCTGATTTGTGATCAGGAGAACAGTTAACAGTAATGTAGGCTATAAAAATTATTGTAACTATGGCAGATGTAATTAGGTATTTTTATTCTCTCGTTCTCTTCTATTATTTGATTCCATTTCCATGTTTTTCTATATTCATTGGTCAACTAAATATTCAGAGGCCTTGGGAGTTTAGTTCATGCAACTCCATTTCGGCTTTGACTCCTTATTTTGAGAAGAAATCCTCCAATTTACAGTGAAAGACAGAGAACATCTCAGTGTACATTTGGCTCTGCTTTAGCACACATTTAAATGCCAGCTCATCTGAAAATGCAGTGCAGTGAGAGTGATAGAAACTGATGGTTTTGCTGTTCAGGGAAAGCTCAGCGGGTATCAGTGAAGACTTTGTGATTTATACTCACAGGTCTTGGGTAGGGGATGTTATAGTGAAGTCCAATTTCTATTCTGGCCTCACATTCTTCTATGCATTGCTTAATCAGTTCTGGATCTGTTACCTGTGATGATCACACAAGTGTTTTACATGAGTACAGTAATTAGCAATTGGAAGCTCAAGTGTAAATGATGCACAGCACGTGGCTTTCCTTAGCTTATTTTGGCAAACCTAAGGATACAATGAGTGTATTTTTCACATCCATAAATGGTAACATTGGTATTTTCCTTGACTCAACAGTTCTGGATTTGATGGCACTGAGTGCTAAGGCCCAGAGGCTGTCAGGACTGAGGCTACAGAAGAAGTTTTTTACCCAAATATGGTATTTTCTCTGTAAAAAGGCAATACACATGTAAACTACTACTATATCTATAAAAAAACTATACTCACCTGTTTGTCAGTCTGCAAGGTCAGCAGTGGAGAAAGGAAAGAAACTGCTTGGTGTACATTCTGTTATCATCCTATCCAGAAACTCTCTTTGAAGTCAGAAATGTGTGAATTATGACTTAAATTCATTTTTTTGATTTTGCATTACTTGAATTTAGTCCCAGACCAATATGGGATATAAATAAGTGTTGTGATCTTGAATTACAAGAAGGGCCTTTGATTACCAGGGTTTGAAATTTCTTCCTTAAGAAAAAAATTAAAGTGCTTTTTTTAAAAGAAGTGCCAATAATTGCTGCTTTGAAAAGAAAAAAAGAAGCTGCTGAGCTCTGTTTGCCATTGCATGGTAATGATACACTTAGCTAACTTTGTAAAGATCAAAAGCTGCTTCAATTACACAAGCAGTATCTTTGGAATTTAATTTTTTCTTGGCACTTTTTTACTGAAAAAAGACCTTATAGACTTCTACAGTAATTAATGAAGAGCTGAAATGGTTTGAGTTTTCTCAGGGACGATAGTTAAACTGTAACCCAAATACACCAGCATTTAAGGTGAATGAAATTTTGGAAACTCAACCCTTATACTCCTATCTTAGCATCCAACCACAGAGTGCAAAGAGCAAGAGAAGAGTAATTCGGAAATTCAACACTGTGAGGACACTCACGTTTTTGTTTTTTCGGAATAATGTTCTGGCTTCATTTCTAATGTACTCTTTCTCTCTCATGGTTTCCTCTATCTGTCCCGATGCCGACTGCCAGTTTTTGGCTATTTGCAAAACCTTGCGGTAAAGGCCAAGAACTTCTTGTCGAGTTGCTGGTGTCATCTAAAAAGACAAGACAAACCCCCCAACATTTGCATGAACATTTGAGTTGCCAAAAGGCCAGCCAACAGGACACTTTTTCACACCATTAAATTAGTTTAAAAATATTTCCGCCATCCAAAGAGATGCTGAGCTATATGAAAAAACCCCGAAATAGCTGTAAACAATAATCAGATGTTGAAAGCTGAAGACTCAGTCCAGCAAAGTATTTATACAGATACTTAAATCTATCTCCATTCAAACAGCTTGAGCTCTTCCTCAAAGTTAAGCACTTGGTTTAGTGCTTTGCTGAATCAAGCCTGGTACAAGAATGCCTGGGTTCTGTTTCAGTGATGTTTTGCAACAGACATTGGGCAAGTCATCGAAACTCTACGTGGCCCCTTCCTGAGACGTTGTTGTACCAATGCTGACCCTATCTTTGCAAATCTGTGAATGAAATACGTGATAAAACCACCACAATATTGCTGAAAACTTGTGTAGGCTCCAGGGGCTGAGAGGCTTATTGTGATACCATGACAGTAGGCAGTAATGATTCAGCTGGAGTTTGATGTGATGAAAAGGTGATGAAAGCTATTTTATCTAGGCACTCAGGAGAGGCAGACTAACTGTGGATTTAGGAAAGTCCTGAATGTCTTGATTTTCAGAGAGCTGTGTACCTGCTGAGCCCACTGAATCAGTCTCCAGGTGTGATAAGTCCATTTGTCAGAAGAAAGAATGAAATCTTATTCTTGCTTTATGTAAATTAGTATTTTATCATATAAGTGGTTACACTATTTCATGACAGACCACAAATATCCCTGAGACAAATCTACTTCTGGATAACAACATTTCTGCCATGGGTTACATGAACAGAAACAATGACTTCTACTTAAGGGCATTGCAGCTGTCAAAGGCACCTTATGTCCCAAAGGAAGGTGCAGCAGCACTGCCAAGTACATGGATACAATGAGGAACAAGTGTCAGGGACAGGACATTATCTGACTATCAGGATCCATGTGCCAACCTGGAGCTGTGGTTACTGTGGGTGAATCTACCCTGAAATCAGACCTGTGTGCTGGGAATGGACAGTTTGGAGCAGAGTAATTCAGACAGCCTGACCTCTCCTCTGGAAGGAGCATTCTCTTGGCCATGAGGAAAAGTTGCTTCCTAATACAGGACCCAGACTACTGTGGGAAGTTTGGCAGTGTGCTATGGCTCAAATCCCTGCAGTCTGTGGCAATTCCTGGGGTTTTGGGTTGTAAAAGAGAGGCTTGAGCTAAAGATTTCTCAGGCTGTACTGTTCTCGAACTGCTGCCTGCAGCACAGTGGCTGACCAGGACCAGCTTTCTGTAGCTCCAGACACTCACACCCTCTTTTCCTCACCAAAGCTGGAATTACGGATGCTAACCTGAACACAGGATTTGGCGCATGGCTCTTTTTCATAAGAAATCCTGAACTATAAATTCTTAGCCTTAACTGTTGCTGTGACCTAAAGACCTGTCATGATTCCAAGAACTGTTTTTGTCTGATTCTTAAGAGCAAAGATTTTTGTTTTGCTATTTGTATTTTAACATGTTTAATCAATCATATATTTTTTCCCCAGATAGAAAATTATTCTTCCTACACAGCAGAAAGTGCTTCTAGTAAATGTTTATGGTATTTCCAGGAAATAATTTCCACAATAATATAACTAGGTAGTCCCAGTTTATCAAACACTTTGACGTAAGTGCTTCACTTTATCCAATCTAGAGCTCCATTTCAGGCAGTGAAATCAGTCAGACACAAAGACACAGATGTACATGTACCTGAAAAATCACTGCTTCCCCCTGCTAGGGAAACAGTTCAATTACAAGGGTTAGCCTAGCACAAGCAGAGTCCCAAATCCGGGCCTCACCTAGGGCCTCTCCTGACTCCCCTGCTCTGCTTTTATCTGAAGGTATCACCTCTGAGAAGCTGAAAACAGCTTAGGTTTTCATGTAATCCATAAAGAAAATAAAAGGAACAATGCTGGGACTAAAAATGTTTAAAATACAGGTTTCAATTCTGATCTACGCATCAGACAATTTCCAAGGTGACAGCTTGGGACAGCACATGCCCTTTGTTCAGAGCTGACTCCATCTGCTGCCCTTGGATTCTAAACATACCAAGAATCTGTTTATAAAGATTTTATTGAAAAGTCTAGAACCAACAGTTATTTTCCTCACTAGTTGGTTCCACTCTCCCAACTACAAGTTACTCTTTGGTTCTTTAACTTCTCTGTGCTGGAATTGCTACAGAACTGTGCTGCCCCTCATCTAGGCATGGGCCACACTTCTGCATTCTTGCTCTCGTTCCTACATATGCTGGATGATGTAAAAGACATTAAGCAGCTATTCATGTATGCTCAGCAACCAGCTGCTCCCAGGGCTCATTTAGTCAACAATTTTTAATATTACAGACCAGCTCATAAGCCATTCTGCAAAGACACAAAAATGAGGAGCCCTTTACAGATCGAGGACTTCTGTCTGTGACAGGAAAAGATGAGAGCAAATAAGACAAAATTCAAAGCCTGGGTCAGATTCTGATCTGAGTGGGAGTATAAATAGGGAGTAATTCCACTGAGAGCAGAATTACTTCCAACTTAAAATGTTGTAAATGAGATTGGAATTTTTCCTTTGGTATAAACAGAGCCCACACTGACAGAAATGTAAGTGATGGTACAAGTCACGTATCAGGTGTAATTTCATCAAGTGACACTACTTGTATTAGTTTTGTGGGTGTGCAAAATGATTCTGAGTGGGATAGAAAGGAAGATAAGGGACGCTTTCATGTCCTTGTAGTTACTCATCTTGCAACTTACATCTTTGGCATTTAAATCATAATTATATTTCACATCTCTGGAATGCTAACTGGATGTTACACCACTTTCCCACTAACACCCATCTTGTGGTAGTCACACCCATTGTTTAACTTCTACCACCCTTCATTTTACTGCAGCACGCAGCCCACAGAGGTTAACCACAGGCATTTCTGGCAAAAAGTACAGGGCTATTGTATTAGCCGGGCAGATTTCGGGTTTTTAGTGCCACAAAGCAAACCAGGAGAGGTCAAAGGTAGGTGTGTCCGCACAGCCGTGGCAGTGGGGAAAAGCGGGAAGGGGAGTTTGCAGCCCATTGTTGGAATCCGGGCTGTGGAGGGAAGCCAAGCGTTGCCTCCTGCTGGATGCTGGGGCAGAGCCTGACAGCGCAGGGTTGTAACTCCCTGTGTCCCCATGCAAGCCCCTCTTATCAATACACACATCCAAGCACCTGAAACATCCTATCGTATCCAAACTCCAAAGGGGATTTGAGCAGTTAATGACTTACTGCATGGTGAGCGTGCAAACTTTTTTTCACAGTTAATTAAAATAAATAGTCCCTTAGACTATAAAATGCAGTAGGTTTTTCTTTCAGGAAACAAATACACGTTCCTTTGGATTGTTAGATGATTGACCCAAAAGTTCAATAATCTAATAATGAAATGCCAGTCTTATTTTGCTATTTGCAGGCTTGTCTAGGATTTAAACTAAAAGTTCATATAAAAATAATAAAAGGAATCTGCCAACTGCATTATACAATGACCCCAACAGGGCAGTGTCAAAGGACAGGTAGGACAGCAGAGAGGCTGCACCAAGACTGCCTACAGATCCAGGAGCAGCAGAACCAAAGGTCCTTCCCAGCAGGGGATGCTTGGCTGGGAATGCATGTCCAGCACTCTCCTCTGCACAGCTCCTTTGGTGAAGTTGTAAGTCTGTTTTATTTCATCCTTTCTTCTCAGGTCAAGCGTTAGCTACTCACATTAAGCATAAAATCTGCCAGCAGTGAGTATGTAGAGGATTTCAGAAAATGAAGGGTGAAAGGAAGAGCCCATGGGGAAAAAAAGGATATTTTAAAATAATTGATCTCTTCTTTCATATCCCAGCTAACTGGGGCACGTGTTAGCAACACACACCTAGTGCTGGTGCTGAAACTGGATTTGCTCAGGGGAAGTGGGGAACAAAACTCCATACGAAATAATTTGAAAAGGCAGCTTTGAACTCCTCAGATGTAAAATGTTTTATTTAGGAGCAACACAACTTCTATTTGACAGCTGGTTTGCTACTGGCAAGGAGTCTAAAGACAGAGTGACAAACTGCTGGGCTGACTGCCTTCCAAATTAAACTGTGGTCACATCTCTGTTACTGAAGTACATGATGTCATTCAAGACCACGGTGTATCAACACTGTAGTAGGGAACATCACCATGTTCCATACTATGTGCCCATAAGACAATCCAGCCTGTATGCCCATCTACAGCTCCTGTTTTCAAATGCACTCTTTGGGAAATGTTTCTTTAAAGAGATGCAGAAAAATTCACGTCTGGTTTTTTTTTAAGCAGCTTAACGATGCCACTTACCTAAAAAGTGACCTGCTGTCTCTCTCCTGCTGCTAATGCAGCAGATAATCAATCATTCCTTTCAGAGCTCTCCACAGCAACAACAGATCAGTAATCCATATTCATCCTTCATGCAAGTCTGCCAAAATGAGTCTGTGGTTCCTAAGGCAGCAGTGGATTTGGGCTGTCATTTCCTTGAGGGACCACAACTGAGACAATGAGTTCCTGTGGCACAGGGGGCAGAGAAGGGGTCACAGATTCCTGCGATAGCTGGGTAGGTCACATGCTTTCCAGCAATATTAAGTTTCAAAATCTGGTTTCCACAAAAGTAATTTTGTCATCTTTTACTCAAATCAATGACTCAGTGGCCTGTGACAGTACCCTGCAAACGCCGACCACACGGTGCTGCAGTATGTACTGGCAAAGTGAAAACTTCATTTGATTTTCATTCTTGATTGAACATTCTTAACTTTTTTTTAAGATTCAGACAAAACCAAATCCTAGCAAAACCTCAATCACAACTAAAGTACTCCATCTCCATGTTGTGAAAAATGACTAGAATGAAAGATATGTTTTTCCATGATGGTGTTACATCCTCATTTCTACCAGTGACACAAGCTTGTAAATTTCCAGACATTCCCATCAATTTGACTCAGAGATTTATTTCTCACTCTTTCCATCTACAAGCTGCAATCATAAATATATGCAGATTTGGTGAAAAAGAATGAAGTTACTGAACCAAGATATTCTGTAATAGTATCTAAAAGCAGGGTGACTTTCACAGGGTTTAGGATTTTGTCATGCCAGTGTGTTTCTGCTGCAAGCTGAAGTGATCTGAAACCCCGATCAACACCTCTGAACCAGACTCCCCGAGTCATTGTACTCACATTGTTCATCATCTGGGATGGGAACTCTGCTGTTCTATCTGTGCCTCAGATTTCTGACTGAACTCAGATCTCTTTTAAGCTTGCTCTTGCATATGGAGCAGTCTTTTCATCAGAAAAAGTTAACTGCATGCAAAGAGAGTATAATTAAATAGTAAAAGCAAGGACATGGATTTTATCACCGTTTCCTATGTCAGTTCAAATAAGCCAATTCACACAAAATTAAGGTTCTACAACATTCTTTTCCCTTGAATAAATGAAAGTGGAAAGCCTTAACTAGTTTCTTTTGATCACTGGGTTTTCATTCTCTTAGTCTGAGGTGGTCGAGACATTATCTGGTTTTAGTAGGACATACAGACTTGCCCTGGGAGTGTCTCCTGTGCTGCAGGAGCCTCAGGAAAAACAGAAATGCTGACTTAGACTGTGGGAAGGGGGAAAGGAAACAAAAAAATTTGCTTTACTTATTTCTTAGCTTTCTCATGAAAAGCACAGTGTCCAGGTAAACTCTAAAGCAATATGAACTTGTCTGTAGTCTTGTCCAACTCTGTTGTTCATACCATTTCATGTAAGCTTTCATACCATTTTCTTCTCCTGTGTGCTTAGTTCTCTATTACGTGCAAGCAGAGAAAAATTTTAATGCAGAGTGAGAAATTTAGCAGAGAAAATTAATTCTCAGCTATCCTTGGATGGCCTTGCTTATATAATATAAAAACATACAGAAATATAACAACATGGACACAAGCTCCAGTATAGACTTATGCACCTTATTCATAACTTGGCTTCCAGCCAAATGCAACTGAATGCATGAATAGAAATATTTCCCAGAATTGGAAATGCTCCCAAGCTGGAGAACAGGTATAAATATTAATGCTACCAGAGACAAAATCCTCCCTGACCCTTTTCTTACTTAATTCTGAAACTCATTGATAGACAGGATTTTTAGTTGCTATTTGAGAACCATAGCCAGGCTGTGGGCATGGAGGGCTGTAGGACACAGAATCAGGCGAGTCAGAGAAGACCTCTGAGCCCATTGAGTCCTGTCTGTGACCAAAAACCACCTTGTCAACCAGACCACGGCACTGAGTCACGTCCAGTCTTAACACCTCCAGGGATGGTGACTCCGCCACCAAACTGGGCAGCCCATTTCCCTTCTAATCACCCCTTCTGTGATGTTTTTTCTTATGTCCAATCTAAACCTCCCTTGGTGCAGCTTAAGACACTTCCATCTCCTCCTGTGGGCACTGAGAGCTGTGGGAATTGAGCACTGTGGTCTCGGAGTGCTCTGGGTCACACACCGCTGTGGGTCAATGAGCGCTGTGGACACTAAGCACTGAGGGCACGGAGGGCTGCGGACACTGAGCGCTGTGGGCACTGTGGGCTCGGAGTGTTCTGGGTCACAGACCGCTGTGGGTCAATGAACGCTAGGGGTCCATGAGCGCTGCCCATACCGGGCGTCCCCACTGTCAAGATGGCGCTGCGGGCCCGATGGCCTGGAACCGCGCGGCCACTAGGGGGAGCTGCCGGCGAGGGGGCGTTCTTGTGCCCCCTGGCGGCCGGGGCGGCCCTGCCCCCGCAGCCGGGCGGAACCAACGCGCGAAGTACAGGGGAGGGGTCGGCCCACCGAAGGCCCCTCCGTCCTCCCCGCGTGTACGCCCGCCTTCTCCTCCCCCCCCACCCCCCGCTTTACCTTGGTGCAGTCGTGCCGCGGCCCCGCCCCGCCGGGTGCCCCCGCTCCGGTGGGCGCGGGAGGCGCGAGCCGCCGCCTGCCCTGCCCTCACCGTGCGTGCGGCGTCGCGAGCCCCGCCCCTCGCGCGGTACGCCCGGGCACGTCACGGCGCGTCCGCCAGCTGAGCGCTCGCCCGGAAGTGATGCGGTGGAGGCAGAGCCGCTCGGCGCCGCGGAGGTGAGTGAATTGGACCGAAGCTCTTCCCGTCCGCCCGGGCTGCGGGGGAGCAGCGGCGGGGGCGGCGCGGGGCTCGGCGCGGCTCGGCACCGTTCGGGCGACGGCGCGGGCGGCGGGGTTCGTCCGTGGCCGCCGCGCTGCTCCTCAGCCCCGCCAGGGCCGGTTGTGTTCGGGGGGCCCCGCGCCGCCGCCGCCGCCCCCTCACGTCAGGGCCCCCCGAGCCGCAGCCCTGCAGCGCCGGGACAGCCCGCCGGGAGCGGCCCGACGGGCGCTGCCCCGGTGCCGCGGGCGGGGCGGTCCCGGCCGGGCGCCGCTCCGGGTGGTGCCGGTGGGGTCCGGTGCTGCCGGGCCGAGCCGAGCCCACCCCAGTCATCCCCATGCCCCGAGCGGCCGTGCTGCCTCGCCCCGGGGTTTGGTTCTCCTCACTTTTTTTCGTTCTGGTGTGCGCCGTGTGCGGGGTCCCAAAACGTCCCTTACGATGGTCGCTGCGGGCGGCCCCGCAGCCCCCCAGGGCCGGGGCGAGCGGCTGCTTTGTTCGGGTGCGCTTCGTGCCCAGCCTCCTCACGTGTCATCCTAGAACGCGAATGTTCGCTGTGTTTTCAGGAGAAAGAGAAATAAACTGTAAAGCGATTTATTTCCAAGGTAGTTTTCGCTATCTGAACATACTCCCTTTGCACAGCCGCTTTTTTTTCCTACTTCAGCTCTTCCTCCCCTGAGCGTGTTTACCCTTCCTGTGCAAGCTGCAATCTGCATTAATCACTCTCTGGGGCTGTGGTGGTACTAATAAGCTACTCATAGCAACTTAAATTATAACTTGCATAATCAAGTGTTTCGAGCAAATATTGGTTGGAAGAATATGCCTCTCCTATCAGTGCTGTGGTTGCTGGAAAGAATCATTGATTATCTTTTAAATAGTTAACACAGCTGATATGCTGCCCTTCAAAATGTTACATTGATAACTGGACAGGCTGATGCCAAGTGTCAGAATACAGCATTGATCCATAGCTGCTAACTTTTTTTGAATGGCAGTGTCTGTCACATAATTTAAAGGGGTAATGAGTTAAATGCTGTGAAAAAAAAAAGGGAGAGTAGCTGTACAAACAAAAAGCACAGAACTGCTCTACCTTTTTGAAAATTACAGGCCTCACTGGCATGGTTTGTATTTTTTTGAGAGAACAGTTGACGAAAAGACATTATCTAGACAAATTCTTACGTGTTTAAAAAGCTCTTTGTTAAACAGTTAATGTGTAGCTACAGTATTAGTGTTTTATTTGGGCTGCAGCAATTGGAAGAGAGAGTGTCTGAGTACTTATGTCCCTTGACTGCATCTCAACACTGCTGCGTGTTTCCCTGGTGAAAGATAATCCTCAGAAGGGGAAACACAGTCCCTTAGTTAAGATTGCATGTGAAAGTAAAGACACCTCATGTTCTTGTCAATTGTGTAGTCTGCCCTCGAAGTCTCCCCCACACAGGTGTGTCGTGGTGGTTTGTGGAAAACATTCACTTTTACAAGATAGGCAGCTCACAGCAAAGGTTTTCTGCACATCAGCAGAAAAAGGAGAGCTTGTGATGTGTGTTGAATTAGTTCAGATTTGCAAAGTGCAACTGGCTTTACAAACTTCCTGCAAATACCAGCTCTTGTAATGATTTCTAAAACTCTGATTATTTCCTAATAGCAAGTTGTATGTAGGCATGAATACTGTAATTCTTAAAAAAAAACCCCAAAACTAATAACAGGGGAACTTACAGCTTTGGTACTACTTGGCTGCTTTCTTTGTGAGACTGACAGCCTGCAATATGAGCTGTAATTAGCTCATGTAATCAGGATCTTCAGGGCTGTGTTAGGTGCCTTTTCTGTCCAGATTCTTGCTTTATTTTGAAGTTGAATGTTGTTGTGTTCATAGTGAATTCTCAGTGATTTGTGTCAGTAGTTCTTATAATTTGTTGATCTTGGAAATTCATTAATAATTACATCTTGCTTCCATTTAGCATGAATTGTGTTGAAAAAAGGTGATCAGATGATGGAGTGTCTTTCAGAGAAAACTAAAACCAGCTCTTTTGGAAGACCCTTCTTGAAATGAAATAATTTGAAGAAGTATGTACTGAGCAAGAAGGGCTACCAGACAGTTTGACATTCTTCTGAGATGTGTTCTGACAAATTTGTGAGTGGATAAGGAAGAGGCTTGGTTCTGCTGCTTGCTTTGGTTCAGCTTAAGGAACAGGAAGAAATCCTGTGCTGGGTACGTGTATAGGGGCAGTGGGGTATAAAGTAGATGGAAAGGGGATGGAAAAAAAGGGGACAGACACTGCTTCTACACTTGCATTTCTTCATGGCAGAAAGGAATGCACAGAGGGTTTGGATACAGAGCAGGTTGGAAGGAGCTAGAGTGCCCCAGCACTGCTCAGATCTGTCTCACACTGAAGCACTTGATTTTCTTAACTGGTGGCAGGGAAGTGTTGGTAAATGTAGTTTAGAGTCTTGGAGCACTATAAAATCCATCCTGATGGGGTCTTGGCAGTTTGTAAGAACTTCCAAATTGCACAAACGGTGTTATTGTTCCATTAGGCACATGGGTCTGTACGTGAATGTAACAGGAAAACTCTGCCCTGAGTAAGAAGAGACTATAAAAATAGAAGCATAGGATGTTAGAAAAACAGTCCTTTCTTTCATCCTCAAAAATACAGAAGGAGCTGAATATTGGTAGCCAGAATTCTTGGAAGGCTGAAAGAATAATCTGTAAACACTCGAGGGACTTGGTAGTCACAGGAAGATAAGGGGGAACCCCCTTAACAGTTTCATCAGAATTCCCTGACTGTGCTCCTTCTCTGTGGCTGCTTCTCCCTAGGGGTCTGCATCTTATCTCACTGGCTTCCTTTCCTCTATTTGCCTCTGACTAATAGGCTTTGTCTTCTGGTTACTGGAAGTCTAATAAGTTCTTTTGTCTCTTACCCCTTCCTCCTTTTTAAAAATACTAGATTAATGACTGCAATGTTTTTGCAGACTATCTGCATTGGTGACATGGATTAATTGTGTACTTGACTCTTGAGTTACCCAGCAGTAATGACATAGTAACTTGACTTGAAACAATGGTAATTTCATGGCAAATGTTCAAGGCAAATGTTGCCTTCTGGTAAAGTGCTGACTGCAATTTACCCCCTGTAAACATGTGAACAAGTAAACTGTGCAGATTCTCTCAGTGTCTTCTGGACAGTAGGTCTCTTGAGTGTGTCTTTTGAAACAGTCAGTGATTTCTCTTCTCTCCTCTCCCCATTTCTGTTGACTCTCGCTTGAGTCAGGTAATTACAGATCAGGGTTGAAACCCTCCCAGGGAGTGATCAGGAAATCCAAGACTTGCAGACGTGCTCCCATTGCTTACAGGCACCTTGGCTTCCCCCTTCCCTGTGGAGGGTTTGGGATCCACTCGGCTCTTGGCAATGGGCTGTGGGTCAGCAAATGGGAGAGTCCCAGGCAGGTGGGGGTTGGCAAAGCCAAGGGGAGCTCTGAATTGTCCTGCACAAGTGCCAGTGTTTGTTGTGATGACAAGGAGGAGGTTCTCCTTGTCGCGTGTGGCTTTGGTGTGATAGTCTGGTGATGCTTTTACATTCTGATCTCAGTGCTGACCATAACAGAGCAAATAGGGAACCAAAGCCTCTTGCCTAAAATATAATCTGAGAATTGGCCTATTTAGGTGTCCATTTTATCCATGTGTCTTGGGGGGCAGCTCTCCAGTCCAATCATCTGCATATTAAAGGAAGCAGAAAATCTGGATTTTAGTTGAAAGTTATTTAATTGCAATGTTTTGCTGCTAGAAGAATAACAGGGGATTACTTAGATGTAAGTATTAAAGAACTGTTTCACAGAAGTAGGAAAACTGTAGAGAAACCAACAAAAGCATAGGTGGTGAGACAGGATTCCAGTAAAGAGAGTAAGCTAGTATAATCTTCTGGTGTCTCAGAAAGAATGGTTATAAATGCTGTTCTGTCTACAGCATCTGTTTTGTGAAAGACAAAACTTACTTTGCAAAATGCGAGAATGCTGTTCCTGACCTCCTGTCACAGTTTGTTATTCCCACAAAGTCAGACTGCCAGAGACAGTATGACAGTCGTAGTTGTTTGTTGTCTCACTTCTCCTGTTTAGTGAACATAAGTGGGTTTTTTTGAACCAAAAGGATTATGTGCTCCTGAAATATACCAGTCTTATTTTTGCATCCATGTAGTAGCAGAAAGTGACAGTTTTTAGTTCTTTCTTTGAATTTTTTTTGTGTGATGCTTTTCCTCCTTTTGTTTTAAAATGGAAAGGGAGGGAGAAAATCATCTTAGTGCCTATGATTATGAGAGGCATGTGCAGCTTAGAAATAGACACAAACACAAATGTCCTAGCTCTTGGTTTTGGTCATATGCTGGCTGTTCAACATTTTCATTGCCAATGAGTCTGTACAGAAAGCCTTGAGTATTCTGGATCAGCATAATCCAGAGTGGCCTGGAGTGCCCAAGGTCTGATGTATTCCAGCTTCCAGCAGTTACCTCTGCTTGGAGTTAGTGATCATGTCTCACGAAGCACAGGATAGATACGTACACACCTGGACTCCTGTGGGGCACAGAATGTCAAAACAAATCAAGAATATGTGAAAACTTTTGAAAAAAAAAGTGTGCATTGGTTGAAGCTGCCACCAGATTCCTCAAGGAGAGGGAGAGTCTGTTACAACTGATGATCAAGTTCAAGTGCTCAAAGGAGCTCCATTGAAGCTACTTTACACTTAGCATCTGATACTTAGCTACTGATACACTTAGCATCAAAATACTACAGCATCCTTTGTACAGTGGGAAATGGTGGTGGTGTTCACTGAAATACAGAAGTTGCAAATCAAATCAGGAGAGACAATTAGGGTTTCTGCAGGTGGCTGTGTGTATTTTCTACTTTAGAAACTGCAGTCAGTTTAAAAATCCAAGCATGTGCTCTTAAGGCACTTTCATATGTCAGTGCTTTCACTTAGAACAATTTGTTGTACATAACTTAGATATGATTCTGGTATTTATGTGGTCAGCTGTACTGAAGTTCCTACACAACTGCGTGCCGTGAGTGATTCTTTTGGCTGGCAGCCTGTAAACTATGTTACACTCACTGAGACGACCAGTGGGCATTCTGTAAACTCCTTATGAGCATCTGCTGCCAGCGGGGATCTTATGAGGTGGTCTGGCTCTTGTCTTTGAACTTGTCCCTTCAATGTTAAGTGCTGTGTCTCACATCTGCTTTCTGCTGGAGAAAGGCGACTGTTAGCCAGAGCTGCTGGAAGGGCTTCCTTTTTTTGTGTGATGCTGTCTTTTCTTCATTGTTGAGAACAGTAAGCAATATGAAGTTATTAACTTACTACAATTAGTTTAAAGCATATCTTATTATTACAGGAGTCACTTGATACATACCTGAATTATATTCAGCTTCATGTAATTGGTGAAGGCACCTCAGACACTTCAAGGTGAAGTCTGATAGCTGAACTCAGTGTAAAAGAAAATCTGTGCACACTTAGCTCAGTTTAAAAGTAAACGTTTTTCTTTCCATTGCCAAGTAGATTGTAGACCGAGGTGGTTTTTCAGAGTTATTCTGGTTTGGCTGCAGAGAGTTGCAATTTTCCGTAGGTTAATTTGCAGAATGGATTGAGCCAAGGTAAGGTAAATATTTGTAGCACAATTACTTTCAGATGCTTTCAGTGGGATGCATCTCTGTCAAATACCCAGGGGCCGTGGTTTCTTTTGGTCCCATAATCTGCAGTTTTGCTGTAGAGATGTAATCTGGTTGTGTCAGCACAGAGTAACTCTTCTCCTGACATGAGCTGCTTTAATTATTCATAGTACATACCGAGGTGTTAAAGGTCTGTCACACTGTGCAAAAGTTACAGTGTACCCTGGAAAAATACTGAAGAATTATTCTTTTACAACCCTTTGCACGTGAAAAGGGAAAAACCACACAAACTCTCGTTAGAAGATTGTTTGCTTTTTTGTACATGATGGACTTTGTATGGCCTTTTACAAGGATCTTGAGGGAGAGAGGGAATATTTTAAATGGATGGAGATAAATTGCTCAGTGACTGAACCTTTGTTTTTTGAAGGTGGTTGAATTATGTGCAGTGAAATAAATGAGTTTGTTTATGTCTGAGTTAGGTATGAGTTAGGGAATTGGATGGAATCTGATTTGGGTTCTGGTTTCAGTTTTACTGAAAACTGATGGCATGATCTTGAACAGCTCTGTTGTTTGGCTCTCTTGATTTCCCCTCTGCCCATTGTCTTGCTCATAGCTTAAATAGACTTCTCAAAACAAGTACTGCTGCTGCATGAATTAGTTCATTAATTTATTTACATTACAAAAGCACCTGAAGGCACCCTTCTAAAATTATATTCTGTTTAGCTAACCGGACTTGGGTTTGTTCTTTGAAAATACAATAATCCTAACAAATCATTCCACCCACCTAATAAAGTAAGATGAAGCACATAATAGGAAGCAATTGAAAACTTTTTAATGGTGCCAAATGGAAAAACAATGAGAAGTAATCAGTAAGTAAGGTATTGTGTGGTTAGAGAATGTAAAGGGAAGGGAGGGATTCAAGGATGATGCATTTGTGTCTCCTGAAAAAGCTTCTTAAGGCCATAAGAAAAAGTAGTAAGGTGCTTCAGTCTTCCTCTGCCTGTCATTTTTCACATTATTATTCATTTTTCCTTAAGCCAGCCTTACACAGTTAGCTGCACACAGTGAACTACGGATCTGAAACATCTGTTCCACTTTTTCTTGAGACTACTAGTTGAACTTTGAACATGAAATGTGGTGTCATCCTCCCTGAGTGCATGCAGAGTCAGGTGCTCTTCAAGAGTGCAGAAAGCAGGTTTCTTCTGCCCAGTCTTGAATGGAAAAATCTCCTGTGATGTGTAAGCTCTGGACTTGGAGTGACAGCACCCCAGGTCAAGGCTCAGGTGTTGTGAAGAGACTTGTCTGTATCCTGGTGACTGGAGGGGGTTCCTCTAGGAGGAGATGTGGTGATAGCTCTGGTTCTTGGCCCTGAGACTGTGCCCAGCCTTATGGACTGTAAATACGGTGAAGTTGTTTCTGATTTTTTTTTTTTTTTGTATTTTTATACCTGGCCTTCTCTTCCAAAGTAGTTAAGCCTTTCCAGTATGACCTTTCTCAGAGAAGTCCACTTCTCATTTGAGAAAGTGTTCAGGCTTCCAACATAGCTGTTGCCTGGCTTGGTTTTCCCCCAGACTGCCGTGTAGCCTTCTGCCAAGTGGCAGCCGGAACTCTGCATGCTGCCTTTTCAGGTGTCTGTGTAACCAGCTTCTACTTGACACAGGCATGTTCTGTAGAGACAAATTTTACCCAGTTTGATCACATTTCTAAAGCTGTTTTGTTTCCAAAGCTCAAACTGAGGTTAATCAGAAATAGTTTCGTTACCCTGATTTGCAACAGATTGGTAAAGTTCTCATGTATCTGTCCACAAAACCATTACCGTCTGTAATTCATTGAAAGGTTCTTCAACTGCAGGAAGCCTCACAAACTAATAATTCATTTTAACTAATTGCAGCATGACTGTCCTGCTCTTAGACTTCCTCTTGAGTAACTTTGCATAAATGTATTTGTGCAGCAGTGGTGTGGAGCAGATGAGCGTGACAGACAGGTGCTGGCGCAGCGCTTGGTTGGGGATGTGGTGAGGTGTGTTCTGGGCTCATTATGTGCCATCGTGCTGCACTCCGAGGGCTTCTACTGAGAAAGTTTCATTGCAGGTTCAGACTTGAAATAAGCAGTTTCCATAACGTGCCAGCTTTGACAGGAGGTTGGTTTGTGCTGTAACACTTGTGCACCAAGTGCTTGGTGCTGTAGTGCAGAACTCTGAACTGCACAGTGAAAGCTTCCACGTGTAGAGCTGATCCTCTCAATTTCTACCTCCTGAAGAGGGAAACAATACCATGATCCTTCACTGGTTCCCCACAGGTGAGAAGGCTGCCTGCTCTTACCTCTGGGAGGTGTGGAAGGCCTGCACTGATCCTCCTGCCCAGTGCTCAGGAGAGCAAAGTCCCAGGGGCTTAGACACAGGTGCAAAAAGAGGCTGGTGAGCAAAACAAAGGCCTCCACCATCCCAAGGGTCCACACTGTTTACTTACTTATTTCCCCGTGGGTTGCTGAGGGGTTGCTAATGAGCAGTGCAGGCTGTTGTCTGAGTTACTGTGCTGTGATGCTGCTGCTCCACAGGGGAGGGGTGTTGGTGACCACAGCCTGCAGCTACACCTTGGATGTCTGGCCCAGGGTCTGGACCAAAACCTGTGCCACCAACATGTTGATGCCTCTCTCCACCCCCACTGCACTCCCTGTACATGATTTAGGATGAAGTCAGTGCATTGCTGTGCTATGACAGCCTTTAAATACAGCCTTGAAGAGCTTGATCTTCTAACTGCTAACTCATACTAACTTTTTGTTCCATATCCCATAATGGTGTTTACACATGCTACCACATTAAAAATGTTAAAAAGGTTAAATGGACAACTCAGAAGAATAGAACTATAATAGTAAAGGGAAGAATTGTAGCTGGAGGTTCTAACATGTTAAAATTTCTGGCTCTAGTCAGTGTGCATGTGTGTATAGGTCAGCCAACATGGAAATTACTTCAAACAACCTGAAAAAGTTTGGCTTTTGCTGGTTTCCAAGGCTGATTTCCATCAGATTCAGCTTCTTTTGAACTTAAAACAAGTGTTTGCTTCCAGTATGTGCAGCAAGCCAACTGGAAATGTAGATTTGGTGGCTCATGGGATCATAGATCTCTTCCAAAGAAATACAAATACGTTTGAAAAGTAATTTATTGCAAAAAAGTTGCCATGACAATGATTTTTCAAAATGTGAACTGTAAGATGTTTAAACAGGTTCCTGAGGAATGAGGCTGCACAGCACCCTGTGTTCCTTCCTGATGATTTATAAAAGGAATTATTTAGATGCAGGAGGCCAAAAGAAATTAACATAGATGTGCCAGATGTTGCATTTTCTTAAATTCTTGAAATTCATGGAATGCTATGGTGAAATAGGAAGAAATTCAAGCTGGTACTTCCACCTTGAGAGAGGCAGACACTCCTCTGCTCCCCTGCATGTTAAGCTGCCTGGTGGCTGTGCACCCACTGGAGTGTCTGCTAAAAGAGCTGTGAAGCCATGGAGGAGGGAAAAAGGGTGGCTGGTTGTGTGGAAGATGAGGTTTGGGAGCAGAGTATATAAACCCAGTGTGAAATAGACTTTTTGGTCTCCATCTCAACAGTAAATGCCTAAAAATGATGCAGTGGAGATATATTTTTGCTCTGTGTGTGGATATGAGTGAAAGTACCACTCCAGAGTTTCCAGGTATTTTTGAAATGTTTGGGGCTTTTAAGCTCTATTGACAGCTTTGGTCTGAACTAGGTTTTATGTGTCAGTCAAATTTTCCTAATCCACATATAGGATTCAGGTTTGGGGAAAACTTATGTGGAGATTGGCATGTGTGACAAGACCTTGTTTCATGGTTGTCTTTCTACATTCACCCCCCCCCTCTTTTTGCTGAAGGAAACTCTGAACAAGCTAATGTTCCTACTTGTTTCCTAAGTAATTCTCATGTAAAAGGTAAGTATGCAGCAAGGCAGCTTTTGATCACCTGTCTGCTCCCTAGATGTGCTAAGAGCTGTAAAAACAAGATGTTTTAGTGTTTCTGTTAGTATGGGAGAGCAGGGGAGCTTTGCCAGAGATTTCTTGTTTGTTGTGTTTTTCTACTAGATCAGATACAGAGGTGTTGACTAGGGGCTGCAGTTGCTGCTCTTGCTACACAAACCAGACATACCTTTGTCTGTCTTCTCTTCAGAGGCTCCTGGTTATACAGCAGAGCTGTGAACTTAAGAGAAGCAAAGTTGAGCCAGCTCGACTGAACATGGGAAAACAAACATGGAAAAGAATGTGCTAGAGAATGAAAAAAGAGAATTACTCTACAGACCCAAATTGTGCTTTGCTAGGTAGCAGCTGTCTGGCACTCACAGATTAAACAGCCCTCAGCTAACATGCAGTGACAGTGATAGCATGTCCTCTGCTTTGCTTTGAGTGCATAAAATGAGGAATTAACTCTCCCATGCTGAAAGCCATGAAAGTATCCGGAAGTGTGTATTTACTCCTAACAAACATTTGAATTTGCCTGTTGTTTTCAGTACCTGTTCCATGGCTTATATGACACTGCAGACCTAATGGTGTTAATGCCACTTTGAAAGTCAAAAAAGTGAAATAGTTTTTTATCAAATGACTCCTTGAACAAATGGAGTTTGGCTCTGAAGGGTTTTATTAAATACGAAGTTGGCTCTCAGTGATTTGGTGCATTTCATGGTTTTCATAGCCTCTTCTAAATGTAAAGATTTGTGTGGTCTTTTGTCTTCCAGCATTCTATGTGGAACCCAGGGAGCCTAAAGGAAGCTGTGAAGCTAGTGGAATGATTCCCTGTGTAGCTGGAACTATGTAAGTATCAGATGTTTGCTTACAAGATCACTTGTCCAGCACAATTGTTAGAGCAGTGATTGCTTCTGCTTCAGCAGTGGCAGTGATCCTCTCCTGCCTCCCCAGTGGGAAGCTGTGAATCTGTTCAGGCCTGGAAACAGACAGGGTATCCATGATACTGTTCCCTACCCTCAGCTGTTTTTAAAGTCATGTATCCCTGTCCATTAAAATATAGGTAATGTGTAGTGGAATTCTGTAAAATTCTTAGACTGTGCTCAAGTGTTTGTGAAGAGCTGAGGCTGGGTTGAGGCTTAGTTAACCTTTAGTTATGTTGTCTTTGCCTTAGCTAGTGAAATGCTACTTGGAAAGGGATTTAATGGTTGACTGAGCTGTCTCCCCTTTTGTTATGAGATTTCCTAAATTTGTCTTTGAGGTCTTCTTGAATGTATGGAAAGCTTTTTCCTCTACTCTCTTGATACTTTCTGTGTTTTGAAACTCATTATAAATACCTTCTGATGCAACACTTTATTAAACAGCATAATGCTTGTTTTGCTTCTTATTCTCTGGACATAGCCAATAATTTCTGTTACTACAATAACATCAGTCATTATAGAAAAATACAGGGTTACTTAAATATCTCCCTTGCATCTTCTCTCCTCCTGCCAGTTTCCCCCCACACTTCATTGCTGCTGTTTTCAGTTGTGCCACGGTGTGCTTCTATGATTGAGAGTTATTAGTGAGTCACTTTGTTTTGCTCCCTTCAAATTTTGGGTTATGTGTGATCTGGTCACTTGAAAATGGAGAAAAAATGCTGCAAATTCCTTACAGCACTTAGAAAAAAGTCCCACACAAAACCCCCACCAAATCAAAAAGCCCCACCATTATACAAGGCCTTTGTAATCTTCTCTAGGTTTTTATTTAATGTGTGGGGCCATATGGCTCTGCACATCCTTTGTTCTTAGAGGATGACTTTACTTTAGCTGGCTGTATTCACCAGCACTCATCTTCCTGTGTTCCCAGCTGCTGCCTCCTTTCTAGAAAGGTGCAGAGAACGTCATTGTGGATCTCTGCTTTGGAGGAGGAAGATGGCCTCATGGGCATCTTGGTGATTCATATGTACTGGAGATCATTGCTCAATACTTTTCTGAGTAATAGACTTCTTTGGGAGCACTGCATCCTGCAGCGCTGAGCACATTCCAACCTTAGCCCTGAATTTTGATCCTTTTTAGTAGAACGGCAGAAGCAGTGGTCACTGCTGCCTTTTATGTCTTGCTTTTATGCTGTACAAGCCTCTTAATAATTTTGCTCTTGGGAACTGATCCTTTTGGGAATTGATGCTTTGCCACCAATCCAGTGTGACCTTTGGGTACACGAGAACTTTATACTGTAGTTCCTGAATCCAGCTGAGAGAAATCTCTCTGCAGGTCCTTGTGCTCTGTGATCCTCTCTTTGCTCTGCAGCTGAGCACACAGCTCTGTTCACCTTCCTGAGGGTGCTCTCTCCCACTCCCTGAGCTCTGGCTTCACTCAGCTCCTGATGCTGCAATTAGATCCTCTCTCCAGCCTTCCTTAACAAAAGGGCCGGCTTCTCCCACTTGTTTCTATCTCCTTCCAAGGCTCTTGTTCCTTTCATGCCTTGAAACCTGAGTCACGTAGGAAGCGGAGGTGACTAGTTAGTGAAGTGGATCCAGCTCAGCAAAGGCAATTTACAAAAGGGTAACTGATGGAGTGCCAAAACACTTTTCTCTTACAAAACCAGATACATGCACAAGCTGCCAGCGGATGCAGTCTGGATTTTTTTTTTTTCCAAGCTGGTTTTGCTATTTTTGGGGTAGAATGCTTCTAAGTATCTGGCACATGGCATCAAGTTTCGTGTAGAAGAAAAGTGAGGAATTACAGCAACTGTACATCAGTATCTTCTAGCGTTTGTTCATAAGGAGTAGGATTGTGCTCTGAAAAGCTCCTTGGTGGGGAGGAGGAAGGAAGAACTCTGTTACTGCAGGGAAGAGCAGTGCTAGCAGTGCCCAGGCAGTGGCTGTTCAGGAGCAGCATTCAGCTCTTTGTAAGGCAAGTAGGAGTACAGAAAGTGTGTTTGTTAGAAGGGTATGATGTGAGGGAGGTGGATAACTTGCCTTCCAGGGGTTAATGCTACTGGCCTTGCTTGTTTTCGGAAACTGCTGGTGGGACACCTCCTTACGCACACGTGTTATAATGCTGGCAGATCTTCCCTCTTGGTGTTGTAGTGCTCTTTTTTGTGACAGCAAATGACTTTAAAACTCATCAGTTTCATCACATTGGTGATGTCACTTTGGAAACCTGAACATTAGATTGTTATCATCATTCATACAAGCTGTTGCTTAGGAAGCATGACAGCATGAGTCACTTTTTAAGGAAAATTATGGACACAGTGTGTCAGTCTTGCAAACTGTCCTTTTTTTAAAAAAAAACCTCTTCAAATTGGGATTTGTCAAGTGAATTAGATTAATCTGTCAATTACAACCTGTGTGATTTGACTGCTTTAGAGGAAAGTACTGTTCACTAATAGGCAGCTGTTCCTTAACCTTCCCCCACAGGGAAAAGCTGATCCAAATCACCAATAGTTAATAACTGCTGTTACATCTTTGAGCAGGAAGTTTTCTATACTACCTATACTCTGCTTTAAACTCTAATACTAGTCTGTACTCAGGATTTTTTATTCTGTTCTTTTACCTGCATGCTTCTCTCTAATGAAAAATTTGTCCATTGTAGTGCTAGCTGCCTCTGAGAAACTGGTGGCAGAACAAGAATTAGTGTAGATTGAGCCTTTGAATTCGGATGAATTTAAAGATGGGGGGGGGAGGGGGGGGAGAAAGCTGGTATGTGGGAGTTAATCACTAAGCAGTTTTTACACTGCCTACTAATATCCTGTTTGTTTTGGTGTAATGAAATAATGACTGGTGTAGACTGGAGAGGATGATGTTGCTCAGGCACCTGGCACAGAAATCAGTGCCAGGCTGTGCTTTTCAACTCACAGAGCTGTGAAGTTCTAAGGACCAGTGAAATTGTCTTATGGATCATTTATATTGACATGCATATTTTTATAAATCCTTTCAAATACAAATTATTGTGAATTTCTTGAATACATTCAATCAAACATCACTTGCCTATAAAAATGATGCTGCAAAGTTGATCTTTAAAGCATTGCAATGAAAGAATATGTAATACCTTTGTTCCTTTGGCTGCTTAAAAAATAGGTATTTGCTAGTTTCTTGTGTGGGTTAAGAAAAGGGACTGGGGAGCCAAGTAGTCAAAACCAGCATCTTGGCTGTTGTAGTTCCACTGGCAAAATTTTTTGCTCATGAAGCTGCACACGTGCTGTTTTGTCAAAACAGGTGTAATGGCTGAGAAAAGATTTATTTCTGTAATTCTAATATCTGAGAATTCATCTGTACTTGCTGCTGTTGGTTTACAGCTTAAAAGAGGGCTTCAGTCTCAGTAAAGCTCTGCCCAAGAAAGAATACAGTAAAACTCAGGTGACAGCTATTGTATTTCTTAATTTTTAAATTTTTATTTCTCTTCTTTCTTGTTCTAATTCTAAACTGGAAGCTGTACACAAAGTCAAGGCAAACGCAATTTTTTTTGTTTGAAGCTTTTGCCTAACTGACAGCAGAGGTGAAATGCAAATAAGTGGGTAAAGGAGGACTGTGATAAGCAATTGCTTTCTTGGAGCTGACATTTCTAAGAAACAGACTGTCCTTGGTGTGGCTGCTCGCTGATAGGGCAGTGTAGGAGTGTTAGCTGGGTTTTAACAGGGAAAATTGGAGAACCCTTTTCTGTGGGTAAAATATCTTTTCCAAGTATGCAGGGCTTTGTGATTTATAAAAAGAGAGTATGATGAAATCATTTTGGCATTTTAATTTTTATTTAAAAAAAACCCCTCTGAACTGGAATTACTGCTTCTTATCTGCATGTGTGTCTGTCTGAAGGAGTTGTGTTAAGAAGGCCCCCTCCCCTGTCTGTCTCCTTACCTGAAGGGAGGAGCCCACTTGAAACAATGAACAATTTCTGAATACCCTCTTGCATAAGAAGTGTTGCCTGCTTTCTGCAAACACAGTCTGTGTATGTTTTAAGTACAAAACCTAGATTCCAAACTCTGTTTAAAAACAAACACACAACTTCCACTCTTTCTCCTCCTCCCCAAAACCAGCCAACAGCCAGCCCCGTCCTCCCCCTCTCCCTGAGAAGTCCCTTTTGCTGATTTGCTGAAGGTACAGTCTAGATCCAGTGCTTAGGTCTCTGCCAGGTTGTCCCATCAGTGTCCCTGTCCTCCTTTCCCTGCTTTGTTTCAGTGTTTTATATTCTATATATAAAATGTGGGTACACTTTTAAAAACCATTTCCTTTAAAATATGTCTGGGTTAGAGTAGTCTGTCGTGATGAAGCCTGTGCATGAATCAACCTCTTTGTAACCTATGCTGCAGTAAGAATTTTAGGAATTTCCTTTATTAGGACCCGTTAGTATAGTGTAGCTACTGACTGAGCTGCATTGATTTCTAGGTAAAACAGCCTGAAATTGCCTGAAATTTATGGCATATTCCAGCCTTGTGTACACTGCTCCTTTTCAGTATGCAAAGCTTAAATATCCTGAAGTTGGTTGCTTAATGGCAAATGTTATCCCACGTTTAATACTTCAAATGTTTTTTATAGAGAGACAGCAATTTGACTCTGCAACTGTTTTTCAGGTTAGCTGAGTGCTGCTAATGGCATGGTGAGGTGTATTGAAGAGCAGCTGCGAGGGTGTCCAAGGGCAGGGGGACCGTGCTAGGAGCTGGGCTTGCAACATCATGGGCCAGTGTGTCACCAAGTGCAAGAACCCTTCTTCTACCCTTGGCAGCAAAAATGGGGAAAGAGAATCTGGCAGCAAGTCCCACAGCAAGAGAAGTGCAGTCCACAAAGACGACCATGGCTCAGCTTGTGGGAAGGCTTCGGGAGACATTCTTGTGAATGGGACAAAGAAAACAGACGCTGCTGTGGAGTCCAGTCAGCCCCCGACGTTTTCTGGAGATACAAAGAAAGACTCTGTTTGCAGTGCAGAGGAATCTTCTCTTCAAAGGATTGGGGAGTTGTTCAGGAGGTATAAGGACGAGCGGGAAGATGCCATACTGGAAGAAGGAATGGAACGATTTTGCAATGACCTCTGTGTTGATCCCACTGAATTTAAAGTACTAGTTTTGGCTTGGAAATTCCAGGCTGCTACCATGTGCAAATTTACAAGGTTAGTTCTTGTAGAACTTGTAATTATTTTCATATGTTAAAGTATATCCTGTCAGCAGTATGGTGGAGAGACAGCCTCATTAGCTTCACTTACTTATTTCTTCTAACACATGCATTTTGATGAAATTAATTCCTACCACTGCAGAAGGTAAGCTGTGTATTGTCTTTTTTCCCCCTTCCCCTCACACTGGATTTCAGAAGATGTGGTTTTGACCATTATGCAGCTAGTGATGAACAGTGTAGTGAGATTCTGTGGACATTAATTTATTTTTGATATACCAAAAGCAATTTACTGTATCCAGCATTATCTTGGTGATGAGATTGGACACTGAAATTAATTTTTCCTTTAAAGTAATGTGAGATTCTTTAGTAATTGCTACTAACTCAGTTAACAGTCTGTGAAAGAATGACAGAATTGTTCCTGTCCAACCAGTGTTACACTTAATGTCTTTTTCCAAGAGTAATCTTGTTAAAGCATAGAGAGGGAAGGAAATATGAGCATTTTGACAGTGGTAGCTGTTTCATACTAGCTGACAAATGATTGCTGTTCAAAGTGCTGTGTGCCCTTCTGGACAAGGGGCTCAGTCAGCAGGCTGACAGTGTGAGTGATGCTGCAGGAAACAATGGAATGGCTCAAACTCCCCCCACAAACCCGTAGGCAAACCCAAACTGCAGCAGCCTCCCCAGCTTGGTTACCAATGTCCAGGTAAGAGCAAGTGAAGACTGCCTACAAGGACTTGCAGGGAGAGAAGGCATTTTTTATTTTTTGGTCTATCTAAATGGGTTTGAGTAATGCTGCCTATTTTTACTGAGCTTATAACTTTCCAAATTACTTTGGTGTTCAGAGTCTTGACCCAAGTCTCTGCTGTGCACTGAACAGCACCTTCAGAGTCTTTGTGGCTGTGGGTGTGTGTCAAAAGGATGAGTTGCTCTGGAATGCAAATGTGGATTTACTGGAGGCTGACAACGCAGGTATTTGCTAAGATGGTAAAGGAATTGTAAGTAGTGTCTGTGATTCTGCACAACTACCATGAGTATTATTAACACGGTTTTAATTTCCTTGGAGAGGACAAATTTAGTGGTGAGAGGTTATATATGTTGAAGGGCACACTCCATGGTACAGGTGCTGATGGACTTCCATCAAGGAAAGCATCATGGTCTGTTCTCCTGAGTGCTGCTCCATCTCTTGTCTTCGCTCCAGCCCATCCTGTGCCAGCCTGCTGCCTCTCCTGGCTGGTTGTAACACCTGCTCACAAGCATCAGAGAAACTGGGGTGTCCCACTTGGTACAGGGCTGGTGCTTGGAGCAGTGTCCATACACTGTGCTGCAGCCCCTGTGATGCCGTGCTCCCTTCCCTGCTCTCAGCAGATGCCTTGCTGACCAGCACCAGTGGCTCCCCTTTGGTTTTGCAGGCTGGGAGAGCAACTAAAAAACACAGAAAAAGCAGAATTGAGCTGCTCTGTCCTTTGCAAACACTCATCCAGAGTATGGGCATTTAGACAGGGCCACTATTGAATCAAGTTGGGGAAAATGTGCTAGTTTCAAACATTTGGATTTTTTTCTGTGGTAAATTAGATTCAGTTTTTAATGTGAAAGGCATTCCAGGATGTGGAAGTGTCCAGAAAAGCCAGAGAACAGAATCTTTTAAATGCAAACAGTGCCCCAGCAGACCTGGGGGTTGTGTGTGGTTGTCCAGGCCTGAAGGAGTGCCTTGGAGCTGTCTGTCTTTCCAGTGGCCCCCGTTGCCAAAATGTGTGTGCCCCTGGGGCTGAGGGTACCCCTCGTCTTGTCCAGATGATCCCCTTTGCTTCGATGGAGCCAAACGGAGACGGGAGGCGTTTGGCAGGGGAGGTCAGTGGGAAGGGCTCGCACTAATTTCTCTTCTCTTGCTTAACAGGAAGGAGTTTTTTGAAGGCTGCAAAGCAATAAATGCAGACAGCATTGATGGCATTTGTGCAAGGTTCCCCAGCCTCCTGAATGAAGCCAAGCAGGAGGATAAATTCAAGGATCTCTATCGTTTCACCTTCCAGTTTGGCCTGGACTCTGAAGAAGGACAGAGGTCACTACATCGGGAAATAGCCATTGCCCTTTGGAAATTAGTTTTCACTCAAAACAAGCCCCCTATTTTGGACCAGTGGTTACACTTCCTAATCAAGAACCCCTCAGGAATCAAGGGAATCTCCCGGGACACGTGGAACATGTTTCTAAATTTTACTCAGGTGATTGGACCGGACCTTAGCAACTACAGTGAGGACGAGGCCTGGCCGAGTCTCTTTGATACCTTTGTGGAGTGGGAGATGGAGCGAAGGAAAAAGGAAGAGGAAACCAAATGTATTCTGTCTTTGGACACAGAGGGCCTGTGTGTGGATGAACAGACTTAGCAGTGGCAAAGCAGCAGTGACAGAAGCAACTTGTTGTCCTTCACAAAATGTAAACTCTGGATGTTTCTGGAAATTACCGAGGCTCCAGATTTTTCTACTTTACACCTTTTTCTGCCTTGTCTTTGAAAGGGCTCTAAAATGCTGTATCATGTTTTAGGCACTTTCTTGATTTTGGTTATTCCTTTTACTCTTGCCCTGAAATATTTGACCCTGGCTACAAGTTAAGCTCTTTTTTTTTTTTTTAAGACTTCAGATTAGTATAAATAAGTCTGATACTTCTTGCACAATGTAGATCTTTTTTAGTTAGGTTAAATTAACATTGCTAAATTATACAGTGCCAGATTAAGGTTTTCATACTACAACTGTCAGGGCAGGTCTGTACTGTGTGTAGTGCTGTTTACATTGTTGAAATTTTAGGCTGTAAGAATTTTAAGGTTTTATACCAAGATGAACAGCAGTGTTAACTATAAATGCATTAATCCTGGGTAATAAGGCTCTAAAAACCAACATAAGCAACAGCTTTTTGTAATACGGCTAATTCCCATTTTGAGCTAACTCCTAGTGAGTGAGTCCAGATAATTCCTTTTTTTTGGACTTTCAAACTAAATGTTGGGATTGTTTTATAAAATTACTGTACCTGTCAGTCAACTGAGTGGTAGATGACGATTTGTATCTAAATCTCTTTACACATTCACGTAATAAAAGAGCAGTACTACCTCAGTTTTATTGAAAGTGGACTTGTTGATGGACTTCCATTTTCTCTGGAAGTTGTATTTTTGTGGTTACATGAGACTATTTTTACTTGACTAAAAGAACCAAAGGTTCTGCTTCTTAAGTTTGCTAAACATTGACAGAAGCAACACACAAATCCTAAGTCTTCAAGGAAAACTGTGGTATAATTCTGCTTTAATTTGTTTGATTTATACCTAAAGTATTACCTTACTTGTCTGGCAAGCACAGTACTTCTATGTAAGGAACTATCTTTTGCATTAATATTGACAAACCAATTTTTTTAAGCATATGTTTAATTGCTAAATTGCAGTTAATACTCCACACTTTCTGGAGCAACAATATTGGCATCTGATGACAAAGTGAATTCTTAATGTGTTCTTAATGACAACAGTGTAGATGAGTCATTTTTAGACTGATTTGATAATATTTGGATAGGAGTCAATTTATTATTTTACAATGCCTGTATTGGGACTATTTGCCTGTTGAAATTGTTGTGACTTAAAGGGAGTTTTATTAACACTGGTTGAAACTTTTTTGGTTATTGATGCTACCTTTTTTAATTTTAGTATGTCAACTTTTTTACACCTTTTGGTAAAAGGATTGATTGCCAAGGCTTTCTGTATAGCCAAGTGGTGGCTTAATGAATTTGATATACTTCCGTTACACACCTTTTATTTTCAGAGCTGCATTTCAGGATCATAAACCAACTTTAACTGAAAACAACAAAAAAAAAAAGGCCTGGGCAGTCATCCATAGCATCTAATGGCTTTTGTGGTATAAGGGTTTTAAAGCTAAAGGGAAACAGGTTGTAAGTGGTGAGCTTGTCACCAGGTCCAGGGTGTCGTGCTGTGGCCCACAGGGGTTAGCAGAGAGAGGAATAGGATCTGCCTGAATTCTGGGACTGGCTTTGCTGGTGTGCAGCCCTGCAAGAGCTTGGCGGTCATAAATCACTAACAAAATGTGGGTAATGCAAACTGTTTAAAAACAAACCCACAAGCCACAGATAGCATCTCTTTCATCTAATAAAAGGAGAGTTTGGTCTATGCTGCTTTTGCTGGCAGACAAGCTGTGGAAAACAAATGTGGTTGTTTTAGATGCAGCTGAATGTGGCCCTTTGCAGGAGAGCCCTGAAGTTGCTGTTTTATGGATAAATACACCCAAAGCTTTGTCCTTGCTTCTCTAACTTTCTGTGGCACAAAAGTGTTTGGCAGCAAAACCTCATTCTGATTTGGTGAGCAAAGCAGGCCAAAGCACTCGTGCTGGAATTGCTGAATTTATGGTGAGACTTTTGCTGGTGCTGTTATTTTCAAAAGACTAAAATAAATTCCCCAACAGAGGCTGCTTTGTTAGGAAAAGTTCCAAATGCAGCCTGATTTGATAGTAAATGAAGACTGTATTTATAAGTTTGAGACTCTTCATTCATTCAGCTATTAAATGCTTTGTTCATCACTTTTTTTTTCTCCCCTGAAGGAAATTTAAAATGTCCAGAGTGTGAGGAGTAACTATTCCAATGGGTAGCCAGTGCATGCACACCAGATGATGGCAGCTTCTGATTTACACCCTAGCATGCAGCAGCTCCAAAGGATGAGGGACAGAGCTCTTTAAGGAAGGTATTTATCTAGTGGTTGGAATGTGGACAGCAGTGGGGAAATCAATCTCTAGTGCATCAGGCTTAGCCACTTTGATGTATCAGATGTTATACAGCTTCTTTTTAAAGGCAGAGGTGAACACACAGGAAGGGAAAATCTGGTTTCCTGTTGGGGAAGGGACATACCATTACCAGTGGCTGAGGTCCCACGTGTTCAGTGTGGGCGACAGCCCTGCTCCTGCTCTGCTGCTCCCAGCCAGGCAGGAGCAACTCCACCCGCTGGGCAGGGTACTTGCAAAAATAGCCAAATGATATATCTAGCTAAGTATCACTTATTTTTAGCCTAATTTCAGTCCTTTAATTGGCATTTACAGAATGCAAACCAGACCTGTGTCAGTTTTAGACTCCTGAAGCAGAAGCTGAAGGTGCAGCTCTTTGGTAGTGCTGGCAGTGAGTGGGGCTGTCAGACCCTCTCTTGGATTGCCTGGTGATATTTGTGATCCCAAACGAGACTGCCCGGACTCTGTAATGCTGGGGTGAGGGAGCAGGGTTTGTGTGTGTCTCTGAGAAGTCTTTAATAATATTGGAGCCTCCGAAAATATGCTTCTTTAATGGTTAAACTGTGACTATCTGTGGAACAGGCCAAATACATTCACTCTTCAGTTTTATTCAATTTAATTCTTCATTGTGTAGGGCACAGGACTGTAAGGGAGCAGTGATGCTGGTGAAATCCTTGAAACCATTGCAACTGTTTTAATATTTTTTAAAAATAAGATTATGCG
The DNA here is from genome assembly GCA_008694505.1 of Cyanoderma ruficeps. Taxonomy (NCBI): domain Eukaryota; kingdom Metazoa; phylum Chordata; class Aves; order Passeriformes; family Timaliidae; genus Cyanoderma; species Cyanoderma ruficeps. The sequence continues at coordinate 6,372,242 of VZDJ01000076.1, read as the reverse complement.
TTAGGAAACTTTATGCATGTAGTGAATCTGCTGCAACTTGGGATAAATAACTCTAGATAATTATATAGATAGTTGAAGTAATATACTGGAAAACTGATCTGACATCCACAACCTGTGGCATTTTACTGCCTTCTCTTATATGCAAAGAAATACAACTCCTGTAAACTTTAGCCCCTAGTAATAAAACCTGACCACCTACACCATATTATAGTTTGCAACACCTTTAAAATTTGGCTTCCAGATCAACTGGAGGCTTAATTGTGCTAATTTTTACTTGCATGGGTGCATTTCTGAGGTCAAAGACTATCTATTGATTCAAGTAAGGATTTGAAAGATGCTGCCCATAGCTGGCCATAAAACGTGACCGAGCTGGAGTTGAACACCAAATTGGGAGTTTATTTGCTGCTGGTGCTATTCTACATGGGGAATTACAGCTTTTTAGTACTGTGCAATCCTAGTGAAAGGACACAGGTCTGGCAGGTGGCACAGAAGCAGCTGTGGCTGTGGCATTTGGGACTGTGAGAGCTGTTCCCCTGGGCCGGCCCGGCAGATCTCCTGGATTAGCTCTGAACCAGGACAGTTCTCAGCCAAGCACAGTTCGGAGCATGAAATGAGCCCAGGCTGCTCTGCTGAGGACACAGTGGCTCGGGTTGGTGGCAGAGGATGCAGCCCCTCCTCCTGTGGACTGTGCTGGGGGCAGCAGCAGCTTTACTGGGTGACTTCTGTTTCGCTCTGTGTGTCCATCAGAGCCTGGAGAACCCATGGATCCAGGCCTAGCCTGTCACCCATGGTTCCCAGGCCTATGCACTGACCAGTGACCTTAGACTTTTCATGACACTGTCAACAAAAGCCTTGTTTCCAAAAAAAGCCCAACCAAGTTAAAGAAACACCATGTAGTTAATAGCCACCTCAGTTGTGATATAGTTTGTTGGCTGAGGTTACGTCATTCCCATTCTTTGGTAAATAATAGTCATTGTGAGTTTCTGGGTCTTGCAGCCTTGTGTTCTGCAGTGCAATCCTTTTTTAGAAGGTCCTCAGTAAATTGGGCACCCAGTTCTTCCCTTGAGCCCACTCTGCTCGAAGTGTGTGCATGTGAATTTAGCCTTTCGTATTAAAAGGGAAGATGCTTCACCTGAAACTCAAGATTCTTCGGGGTAGTGCTTCAGTATGGAGAAAAACATATTTTTTCAACTAAGTATTAAAGCAAAGTGTCTGCTTGAATTTTGTTGTGTGCAAACAAACCCACCAGTGTTAACATTTTCTCTCTGTATTATTGAAGATCGAACCTTTGGTTTTATAGTGTGAACTGAAGTGAAATTCATGAGATTGTAAGACAGAAAGAAGGCTGTAACTCCTTCACCATGAAGTACATAGGTATCTCTACCTCTTGTTCTTAGACTTGAATGGTTTAAGGCTACCATCCTTTCGTCCCAGGATTTTATGCCTGGATGAGTAATCTATTTTTTTGAATTGACCCAAGTTAAGTATTATCTATTTGCCATAGTTTTTGGTATCCTGTGTTTAACCTGTATGCAAAGGACCCTTTGGAAGGGGGCCAAGTCAAGCTGCAAACCAGAGTTGGTCCTCCCGGGTGCTACTTTTGGAGTGCAATAGAGCGACCGAGCAGAGCTGCGTGGCCTGTGGCTCAGGGGCTTCTGTCACCACACATCCTCTTCCCTGGTCAGGCTGCCTGTACTGACAGTGAATGGAAGATGGAGCAGCTGCTCCCCAAGAGGGAGCCATCAGCCTTTTCATTTGCCCTTGAAAAGCTTTAGGAACCCACCTGATGCAGTGCCATGAGTGTATTTTTCTTTTAATCAAAAATACTGTGTTTTGTTCCATGTTGGACTGGACTTGTAACCACCCAGCAAAGATGGGACCTGCAGAAGCGCAAAGGCGACACGCATCCTTTTTCTCCCTGAGGTCAGAATCCTGCTCAGGATAAAACCCTTGTGCTTGAGTAAAGCTGGAGTGTGTCAAGAGAACTGGAGATGCCAGAGTGGCTTTGGTGCTCAGCTGTGTTCATTAATGCATTGGGGGGTGTTCTCCTCGCAACACATCTGTGTCCTTCCTTCCCTCCCTGAAAGCGAACTGCAACACAGTTGCTGTCACGGCAAATCCCCCACAGTTCGATGCTGTAGCAACTGCTGCTGCAAGGTTCTTCTAGTGTGAGGGCTGGTTTTGGGGTGTGACCTCTTGCACTATCAGGACAGGCACGTATTTCAAGAGAACAGGGGGACGTGAGCCTATAGGTAAAAAGAGCATGTACGTTCTTGTCCTAACAGCTTGCCTTAAATCACTGACATTGCAGCGGTTCCTTGCTACTATTGCAATCCTCAGTCTTTGAAAATCCAACAGGTTCTGTAGGTAATACTGTTTTTTGTTTAATTTTTAATAAGTTTCTATCTTTGCGTAATTGCACTCTTCAGATAAGCCCTTTTTGGATAACGTGTCACTTCACACAGGAAAAAAAGTCCATCTCCAGTGTTTGTGCTGTAAAGTGTTTCTTTTCTCCCCCTGTAAATTATATCTGGACTAAAGGTTGCCTACTGTCGAATCAGCGCGTTTACTTGAATGTTATGCAGTTACAACTGCTGACTCTTGCTCTTCTCTGGGCCTGTGGGAGTGGAGATGGTGTGACCAGAGGTGGCAAACGTGCACAGAGGATCAGTGCAGCTGAAGGCTGGCTGCTGCTCCCATGTGTGTTACACCTTAGAGGACTGCACAGATTAGTGCTCCATATTTGGAAGTTGTGACTGTTTAAGTCATGCTCAACAAAGTTATTTAAAAATACACTTGCTTTCTTATCTATAAGTTTGAAATAGTCTTTACAAAAGAGATGGGCTGGCAGGAGGGTTGGAGGGCCTTGTGCTGTAAGTTGTTGAGTAGCTCAAGTTCCAGGATGGGACTGGCAGGATTCTGTCCTGAGCCAGTGCTGTTGGGGTTTGCACTGGCTGGTCTTGAGGCCATGAAGCAACCGCTGGGCCTTGCTGGGCTGTGTGGGAAGGGTCAGCCTGGGAGCACTGGCTGACGCAGCCTCATTTCTTTTTGTGGATCTTGAGGCCCCAGTTCAGCCTCAAGTCCCTCTCTGTGGAAGGAACACATTTTGGTAGAGTTTGCTCCCAGGGAAGTACCTCAGTGTAACTAAGGAAGCAACGGGAGCAGGGCTTTGTGTGGCTGTCACTGCGCCTCGTGTGAGCACAGGGCCTCTCAGCTCCTCTCAGTAAACCAGCAAGGGTGGGCAGGGTCACATCTGCTGTTCTTTGTGCCCGGGGGTGTTTTGCCTTTTCAGACTTACCCAGGAGATAACCCTGTCTGAGCCAGTTTTCTCACTCTGGGGAATGATGAATGTGTTGCATGTCACGGAGCAGCCCCGTGGTTCCTCTTTGGGACAGCAGTATCAGAAGTGCTGTGTAAATGTAATGCTTGAAAACAGCTGGAGTAAATTCTGTTTCATGTAGGATCTTTTATTTCAAGGGGATGCAGCCAAATTTGAAACCTGATCTAGAGGAAAACTGGGAGAATTTCAGGGCAATGCATCTACCAAATCCCAATCTACTGAATTGGTTTGTAGTTTTACAGTTACTTTTCTTGCATCAAATTTTCTCACCATTGGTGTCTGGAACAGAATGGAAACAGCATCCTTTGGAATGTGCAATCTAAGGCACAATGCAACTAGGGTGTGATAAGAAGGTTGTCTTTACTTGATAGCAATCCTGAGTGCAATGTTTTTGTTGTGTCCCTTTTGGAAGAAGAGCATTAAGTACAGTCTGAGGTTTTTCTTTTCTTATAAACAAAGCATTGGTTTGTCCATTACTGACTTCTTGTGAAATTTGTGCCAGATGTATATTAAATATTTTGGTGCTTTTTCTAATCCAAGCTGCCATTCATTTACCTGTGAGATTATTGTACTTCTGTATATTTAAATGACCAACCCCTTAAAGAAAAAACAAAACAAAAAAAATTCCTTTAGTCACAATGTATCCTGACTACTGTAGCTTGTAAATGTTCCAAAGCTTCTGGGTTTCCTGTATTCCAGTAAGGTCTGAGGGGAGGGGAACAGCTACAGAAATCTCACCCACTGGAAAGGGAACTCGCACGCTGTTCTGTGCGTTACTGAACAAATGAGTAACATTTGTGGTGTTTACATAACGACACGTTGGTGTTCACTTTTTTGTGCTCAAGCTTTGTACAAAATGTCTTATTTAAAGCTGAAGTCCTTTTTACATTTTTCAATTAAAAAGGGACAAATTACTTATTTTTCCATGCCTATGACTAGGACTCTTGCTAGTTTTATTTGTCATGTGAGTTTCTCAAGCAGGACTCCTGGGTGCTCACTAAATCCCATCTAGTCCCTGGCAGGGAGGTGACCACATCATTTTTAAGTGTGTGGATGGAAAACCAGCTGGTTTTTTTCAACTTTGCAGTGCAAGTGTCTGCAACAAGGAGATGCTGGATGTGAACAGCCTGAACAGGAGTAAATCCCTTAGAGAGGGATGAGTGCTGGGGTCAGTCTGCCCTTCACCCCCTGCCCTGAGCTCCTGGTCTCTGCTGGAGTGGCTCAGCAGCAGGGACTGGCTGTGCTGCTGAAGGCACGGGCTCCCTTTCACATTCTGTAGTAGCAGTGGTGTTACTGCTTATGCCAGTTTGCAATAGCTGCAGCCAAAGGAATGCCAGGCTCACCTGGAGTGGCCAGAGTACCTTTGTGTGAGTAAAATAGCTGCATTCATTGTGCTGAATAATAGATTTAATTTTCAGGTGGCTTTAAATTTAGTCATTAATGACACTGACATGAGCATCTCCTGCCTGCTCTCTGCTGCTTCTGGGCTTGTGCTGAACTTACCTTTCTCCTGCTTTCCTGTCCTTGTGCCGGCTCCTCCATACAGCAACTCCCAGCTCCCAAACCCCAACACAAGGAGAGAGCCCAGCCCAGCATAGTGAACTTAAGGTTGGAAAGTAGGAGGGTGTAAATATTCCATCAGCTGTATTTAATAATTTCTGGAATGATAAATATTTCAACTTTATCTTGGTCTATTCCAATTCACATGAAAAAATCCCTCATCTCATGGTCAAACCTTTTAACAAACATTTCCTTTCAGTTTTTCAAATTTTTTTCCTGAGTGCCTAAAACTCTCCTAAGCATCTTTGTGCTTGGAAATTCTGTATGTTAACAAGAGATGCTCAAGCAGCCTCTATTTCAAGTGGCAGTGGCTGCAAAGGACAGGTGTGGAGCTGTCAGGTTGCAGATCACCTCATCCTGCTTCCAGCTCCCTGTGGGAAGCGATGCTGTGCAAGGTCCACACAGCCATGTGCTTTCCTTAAAACATCCCTTGCCCCTCCCACAGCCACACAGAAACTTCTTTTTGCTTATTTTTTTTGTGTGTGAGGGGAGGGTGGGGGTGGTCAGGGAGGGAGGAGAGAGTGGAGATTGTCCAAGAAGTATGAATCACTGATTCCTCCTTTCCATAGACTAAGTACAGCACTTTCCCGGAAAGGAGGCAGCGATTGCATTCAGGAGTTGGCACTGCACAGTTCCCAGAAATCCACACAATTCCTGGGGCAGCTGTTAACTGCTGAGCAGCTGCTGCAGGTTCTACACTGACCTGGCTGCCTGAGTTATGGCCTGGGATGTTCCAGGGGCGATGGCCCAGCTGGTACCTTGGGCTCCAGCAAGGAATGACATCCACAGGCCAATCCTGCCCAGCTCCTGTGGAGCACTGCTCTGCTCTGTCCCAGCACCTGCCTGGCTCGACTGTCCCACAGCAGGAAGGGTTAATGGAAAAGGTTTGTGCTTTAAGACACTTTGAATGGCTTTTATTTTTAGATGTTGTAGAAGATACAGAGTGAAAGCCTATTGTTCTTATGGTAAGAGATCTTTACAAAGACATCAATATTTAAAGTAATTAAAAATACCTTAACAAAAGACTTTGCTTAAAAATTTGGCAGTTTAACAAGCACTCCTCCCTTCATCATCTTTTATTCCCATCAGACCAAGGCCGGATTGTGATCCATGTGTGCTGCAACACAAACAAGAGGTGTGTTAGTTCTGCTCAGTTCAGCCTTCAGGCACATAACTGCTGGGCTGGCAGTGAGAGAGGCCTGCAAGCCCCTGGGTCAGCATTCAAAAATGAATTCTTTTTCCACCCCACAATTATTTGGCATCCTTTTTAATCAAGAAGCCTCCTCTGAACTGTTGGTCTTCAGGGAAACAGTAGTACAGGAACCTCACACTTGGCAAGAAATCCCTTCCCAGCCTGAGATGGAGCTCCCATCAAACCCCTCAGCAGCCTGAGGGTGTGAGCCAAGCTCTGTGGATGCAGATTCCTGAATCCACCTGTTCTGCTGGTGGGATTCCTACCCCTTGGCGATGGAAGATTGTGCTAAGTGAGAATAGTTGGAAATGGCCTTGAAAAATAAATTGGGATGTGCTGAGCCCAGTGACTGCAGCAAAGGACACGTGGAGTGGACTGCAACCCACAGCCATCCCCGCCTCAAACCTGCCGTGGGGTGACAGGTGAGTGTGCAGGGTACCTGAGGTGATACAGGGGGCAGAGGGGCAAATGATTGCTCAGAAATGTAAAAACAGATGCAGTTTTAGCCCAAAGAAGGCAGCAGCTGATCCAAGGCCCACATGCACTGAAGTGCCCACAGCCAGATCAGACGGGGGCACTGTTTGAATCTGGGCTGTGCTCAGGGTGACCTGCAGGGAGTTCTCTGCTGATAAGGCAGGAACTGCTGCTGGCTCTGTTTGTAAACGGCAGTTTGGGGTGGGGGGAATAAACAACAACTTATGCTCTATTGAAGATGACAAATTACTTTTTTTTTTCCTAAAGTTACTAGTAACTGAACAATTAGAGCAAATCACACCAAGAGCAGGCCTTGGCTGGAAGGGTTTGTCACTGCCATTAAGCCTAAACATCCCTTGGTTTCAGATGAATCCTCTAGGGACACAGTTTGGAGCAGGATTATAACAGCAGCATGGCTCTCCTCAGGAAGCCTTGCAAGTAAGGCAGGGGAACCTGGTGTGGCTGCCTGCACAAGGAACAATGCCCCTTCTGTGAGGGGCACTGAAGGAATCAAAGGTAGGTATGACCTGTATTAGGCTGACCAGTGACAGTGAGAGCACAGAAGGCTGTTGAAGTGAGTATGTCCTCAGTAATCAGGGCTTTGCTTAGGTTCAATCTTTCCTTTCTGGCTAATAATTAAACAGTGAGACTGTGGCAGTTCCGGCCCAGGGGCTGAACTGCAGGAAGCCCACTCCAGCTGGAAGTATCCCTGATAGCAGTGCTGCAGCCCGACTCAATGCATGGCTTGCTCCTTCCTACAATACTTGGAAGGACTCAGTGAACAAATTTGAGTTTTCTCATTTTTGTCCATCACATGACAATAAGGGCATGAACCACCTCCTTGATCAGCTGTGGCTGAAGCACAGTTTGGGGTTACCACAACAACTTCCAGGTGAGGCCTTGGCTGCAGTAATTATGTGGTTCTAGAAACCAAACCCCCCCAAAAATCCTGCAAGCTGTGGAAACTCTGCTTGATTCTCTCAGCCACATAAAACTTCTCTCACTGTCAATGGGGATGAAACATCCTCTGGGGGAGCTGGGTGAACTGGTAAGATCTGTATAATTAATCAACACTGTGGACCCTCAGATACATGAACTGTGACTCAGGCCTGCTTTGTGGGCAGAACTTAGGGCTGAGGTTTTACTGGCCCAACGTGAAAGTCAGATTAAGTACAACAGCTTCTTCAGTTTTTCTCTTGGGCTTTCTCTTCCTTGAGCAGGGCTTTAACTTTTAATAGATCAACATAAAAATATTTAGCTCTGTATTTTCCTTGGTTCTTTGCAAAATAGGTAGCAAGTTACCTGTTCACTCCAGGAAAGAGAACAACGCACAGGGTGTTAGTCTGCAGACTTCTATAAAGCTTTTTGATATGGTGGTCTAACTTCTTCACCTTTTTCCTTAGATCCTGCTCCTACATAAGAGAATAGAAGCAATGAAGTCCCCCATTCATCAGCAATTATACTTCTAAGTGTGTGGCGAGGCTGCCCTGTGGGATGGCACAGGTGAGGGCAGCAGTGATGCTGCTCCTGCCTGGCACCTGGCACTGCAGTGCCCAGCTGCAGGGAGAACCACAGGCCCTGCTCAAATGGCACCAAGATAAAAATGAGAGCTGTACCTCCAGAGCTCTCAATTAGAGCTCTTCTTCCCTGTGCAGCCACACAGCCACTCACCTGTCCCTGTGACTCCTGTGCTGCCTGTGCCCTGTCAGCTCTCCAGTGCCAGCTCCAGTTCCTGGGCAGCACCAGCCCCTGCCCTGTGCAGCTATATGGTTTTAATGTTATGCAGTGCCCTGCAAACATTATCTCATGTGCTATTATCTCAAACTGCTCGATGGGAACTGATCCTTGGCAGCTCCTTTCCTCCAGCACAAGGAGACCCTTCTGTCACAAGCAGCTCTGCACCTCAGTCAGCTCAGTGACCACTCCAGGTTCCCAGGGCAGTCCCTCCTCACTACTGCAACAAACATCAGCAGAGCCTCACACTCACACAGTCAGACAGCTGCTCCATTTTCTCATAGAAGAGATGTTTTCCTTGCTTCCCATTGCTGTGATTCATTTGCCAAATCCATCTCCAGAGGTGACCTGGAGCAAGGGCATTCCTGCTTCTTAGCTTGCTACCCTTCATGGTCCATCCTTTTATAGCTTCAAGGGCATCCACAGCACTCTGGGTTTTCTGGAATTCTGAAATGCAAAGAGAAGGGAACATGCTTTGCCAATGCTGTTGCTGCCCTCCTTGGCACCTGCAAGGCAGGGCTAAAGGTGTGGAGCAGGAGGGAGATGAGAAACAAATCACTGCAGCAAGCAGATCCTCATCTTGCCACAGATAAACATCAGACTAGAAATGCCAGCTGGCTGCAGCAGCACCCACTGAGCTGTTCTCACCTTTCAGGGGTGATTACTGCTGTGTGAGGCTGCACAGCAGCCACCCCTCACAGGGAAGGAAGTACAGGAGCCCATTAGCTACCCTGGAATTTTTCTAAGTAAATGTTCGGGGTTTTTTTAAGCAGATGCTTTTTCCTCTTAAATATTTAGCTGTAAAGTGCTCCTCCAAACAATATGTGCTTTCACTGGAGCAGTTTAAATACCATCCCTCTGAGCCTACCTGGGTTTCAGTGGCTCTTGCTGTGTCTGTGCAAAGTCCTAAGGGCTGCTGAATGAGCTTATTTGAAGGAAATATGCAGGCTGTGTATGAAGTTACTTACTGAGGAAACAGCAGCTCCTGTGCTTTCCACTCTGAAGATCCTTTGGCAGGAACAGTGTTTCCAGGTCTTTCAACTGGCTGAATTCTTCTTGCAAGTCTGTCTCTGTCAATGACTTCTTTAGACCAGCCACATAAATCACACCTTCATTTTCCACATCCAGTTCTAATTCCTTAATCAGAACATTGCAGTCCAGCATTGCTGCAGTGACTGGTCTCTGGACCTAGGGTGGATGCAGCAGGAATAAAAAGCATGTCAGCCCACTGCTCTGCGTGCTGAGCTTCTATTTTAAAGTATTTTTCTCTCATTGCCAAAAGTAGACAGGTTACTTTCCATCACTTGAGATAAATATGACTAAGGAAGGCCAACTTAACTAGTCATGATAAAGGGAGATCATATTTGTGATGCAGAAACACTATAAAACCAAAATGCCTATTCTGTATAGCCCTGTTACTTGGATCTGCCTTTTCAAACTGCAGCTGGAGGTCAGAACATTTTCTAATTCCCTTCTGACAGGCAGAAAGGAAAATAAGAGGGATCTAGCCCCTTCCCTTCTGCCAGTGGCCCTAAATTGTGCAGGGTCAGGGAGACTGTAACAGCACTAGCAGCCAGCATTTGCCCATCACACTGCTGGGATGTTACAGATGTACTGGAGGCTGTGGCTGAGCTGAACATAACTTTTGCTGTTTGCCTTTACCTTAATGCAGGATCCTGCTACCTCAGCTCCATTCAGGCTCTCCACAGCAAGCTGGGCAGCTTCCAGCACTTCATACTGGATACAGACATATGGCTTGAAAGAGAAGATTAAGATACTTCAGGTTTATCACGGAGACACATTAGCCCTCCCTTGTAAAAAGCCAGGTCTCAATGAAGTTGTGTTTTCTTTTAAAACTAGAATAATATAAAGATGTTTGGGGGTAAAATATGTAACAGTCCACATACTCTAGCTGTTTAAAACTCCCTTCAATTAACTCTTCAATTAATACTACCCCTTTTTTTTCCTTTGGCTATTAAAGGCCTTAACATATCAGTTCTCTTTAGAATGATAAAAATCACCTCAGCTTCCCCAGCACTCCAAGTCCTCTGAGCAGCACATGAGCTGCACTTGTCATTGTGTGAAGCAGCTTTTTAAGTACCCTGAATGATTGTAGTTGATGACTAAACTACCACAAAAAACCTCCAAACGGAGTAAGTGGTATTTCTTTGGTTCTAATCCATATCTTTCCAAGAGTTTACTCAGACCTTCCAGGCCTGTCAGCAACCTTTGAGTGCTCCTCACCTGGAACGTTTCAGTTACCACTGTAAGGGACTGGATTGGTCCACACCTTCCAAATTCTTTCTTCACAGACTTCACGCAAAAGTTTTCTTCAAAGGGACCTGCGTAAATTGTCAGCATGTCAGTCAGCTTGCTTCTCACCTGTTGGAACACAGATTAGAGAAGGCACTTCACAAAGCAAAGGAACTAACTACTCAGTGCCTCCTGATAAATCACAGCTCTCTACAAGCTTAGCATGAAGACTTATTCTCAAACAAAAAATACCTTTTCATAAAGTCCAGCATGAAGGTGAGATGCAAGGTACTCTGGACCCAAACTGAATTGAATGATACTGAATTTGGACAGGGGAACATCTTCCAAGGCTCTCTGAAGAATCTGGAGGGAGAAGAGCACACAAGGCTCAAAGAGGAGGTATAAGACAGTTGTACTGCAGAGGATCAGAAACAACGCTATTGAATTTAACTCCCAGCTTTAATTTTCATTATTGTCCAAGAAAACCCTCAGGCAGAAATTCTTCTTTGGTGAGTCATGAGAGGATGCAGAGGATCAAAGCTCATTTCCGAAATGCTCAAATGGATTTAGCTAACCTGGAATTAACAATATTGCTAACAGTACTGTCAGTCTGAAATAGGACTCATCTACCCACTCCCAGATCAAGAACAACTTTGAACTATTTTGATGCTTAGACCAACCCACTCTAAGCCCATTCACCTGTTTGTTTGAAGTGCTCAGGTTACTCTGACACAGGCCAGAAGAGTCTAATCCCTGTCTGCCCAAAAGGAGAGGTTTTTGGCCGGTCACCTGCAGACAATCTAAAAAACTAGCAGAGAAAAATACACTGTGAGCCACAATACTTTTCAATATGGGGAATAAAAACTTTCAAGAAAATGCTTGAGAGAGCATTTTCAATTCAAGAGAATTACAATTCTTTTAAAAAATTTGAAAGAATATTCTTGTCCACAACATCAAAGGAGCCTAGGCAATACTCTCTGAAATTTAAGATGAAACTGCTTAAAGTTTTTCAGCACTATGCTGCAATTATATGTGTCTGTCTGAAGATCCTGATGGATTCTGAAAAACTTAAGGCACTTGTTTGATTTTACTGAGGATTCAACTGAAGGAAAAACACACATATTTGAGAATCTTATTACCATGGTTTGGATAATGGTGGAGGCTCATTCAGCTGTTCCTGGAACCCACATCCTTGTGGCTGTAGCACAGCTTTATTCTGTGAGACCTCAGCCAGTTTGTCAGCTGTCAGAAGCATCTCCAAGTTTAGTTCTGCTACCTTGGGGAAGGAAGAAGATTATTAGCTGGCTTTCATCTCATCACTAATTGCAGCTGACCAAAAAGCCTGTGCTTTCCCTGTGAGTCATGTAGGTACACTCCAGCAGTGAAGAAACATGGGCATTAATTTCTTGCCTTATTATTTGCTGTTGTCATTTTCGAGCAAGCAGCACTCACAGCATCAACAGGCAATCATCTCCAACAAAGTTCTCTCCGAAATCAACAACACAAGGGACTCATAAAACCAGCTGAATCACTACCACAACACACAAGGTCTCTCTCTTCTTTCATCTAGAAAAATAACAGGCATTCCTGCAGGCTGGAAGTGTCTCAGTCCTTCTTTAGCCAGTGCTCCTCTTCAGGATCAGCAGCAATGCTGGCTGATGTCAGTGAGTACTGAGCACTGGTAGTGCCCAGGTTATTCAGGTATATAGATTATATAGGCTGGAAGTAACAAGCTCTCAAAACTGGGGCCTCTATCACAGCTCCATTTTCTCTTTTACATCAACGGGAGGATGGGCAGGAGTGGAATTTTTTTTCTTCGAAAGCACAACAACATTATGTTCTCTATTTTAGGACAGAAATCTTAATTAGATATAAATACCTTTGTTGGTCCTTGCTCAATGAAGAATTGAGCTAATTCCAATGCAGCTCTAGCATCTTCTGTAGGATCATGCCCAAGCTTCTGTTCACATTGAATCTCCTTCCTAGGGCATCAAAAGTAGGTGTACAGGCAGGTTATCTGTTTTTCCACACTGACCAACATCCTGTCTTTTCTAAACTGGGTCCTTTTCGGGAAAAAGAGCTTTCCCCTCTCCAAAAAGGATTTCAGTTCTGTGCAGCAGCATTCTTGTGAAATATTCCCAAAAGTTACTGCAAGAAATGTTTTTGCAATGTTGAGAAAAACGGTTTATGGAATTTACAGAATCACAGAATCACTTGGTTGGAAGAGATCTTCAAGATCATCGAGTCCAACCCAGCCCTAACACCTCAACTAAACCATGGCACTGAGTGCACATCCAGTCTTTTTTTAAACACATCCAGGGATGGTGACTCCACCACCTCCCCGGGCAGACCATTCCAATATTTTATCATCCTTTCAGTGAAAAAATTTTTCCTAATATCCAGCCTATATTTCCCTTGGTGCTGTTCAAGACTATGTCCTTTTGTTCTGTCAGTTGCTGCCTGGAGAAAGAGACCAACCCCACCTGACTAAAACCACCTTTCAGGAAGTTGTAGAGAGTGATAAGGTCACCTCTGAGTCTCCTTTCCTCCAGGCTAAACAACCCCAGCTCCCCCGGTCGTTCCTCACAGGGTTTGTGTTCCCAGCCCCTCACCAGCCTCGTTGCCTCCTCTGGATGTGCTCAAGTGTCTCAACGTCCTTCCTAAACTGAGACACCCAGAGCTGGACACAGCACTCAGTGTCCATCCTAAACTGAGGGGCCAGAGCTGGACACAGCACTCAATGTCCTTCCTAAACTGAGGGGCCAGAGCTGGACACAGCACTCAATGTCCATCCTAAACTGAGACACCCAGAGCTGGACACAGCACTCGAGGTGTGGCCTCACCAGTGCCCAGTAAAGGGGAAATTTAACAAAAGCAGTGCTAATGGTTGCTACTCTGATGCATGACTATTTTTAAATTTTACTTCTTTCTTGACTAATGGCCCAACTCACAATTTGCATAGAGTGGAAGGCAACCTCCAGTTCAGTGAAGTTTGGCCCTGCAGAGTGTTATCATTCACTGTGAGCATGGGGAGAACTATCTCACTAAGATACTATCCACTGGTAGCTGATACACTGAGAAATATGATTTAACTCAGTAAATCAGACTTTCATGCATTAAGCTTTCTTTCTTGCCAACAGAAACAGCTCTCATCTGTGTGAGCCAGCGTGCCTCTGCTGTTCTACAATTCAATACACCTCTACAGCCCTGCAGGAAGGCGAGTTTTGCTGGGACTCAGATCTGGTTAGGTCACAGCATTCCTGCTTGCTCAAAGACAAGCCCATTTATTATGCTGCCTGATGTTTCAAGCAGTCAGTAAATTCCTTTTTACTGCCTCTTGCTTGCATAACCTGCTCCTTTCTTTTGAATCTTAGTAACAAAATAATAATTCTGATACTATTAGCAGCAGAGCGAGACCCTATGACCCACCATGACAGTTTCTAATCTTTCCCATGATAGTACAGTAATAATCTTACCCTAAAACAGCTTTGGCTAGAAATTTTAGCTTAAATCTTCGACCTTCATTTCTGGCGAAAAGCAGTGAAGTATCAATAACACTGGGGTGGATCATCTGGAGGAGGAAAATCATCCCCAGTTTAGTTTAAGAACAGCAGACATACAGAACTGGACAGTAACTTCACAATTTTCTGTGCCTCTGCCTTTAATTTCAGTTGCCAGTGATCCCTGGCAGATAACTCATCCACAAGAGAGCAAAAGGAATAACGAAACAAATCCAACTCTCCTCTCTACCTCCCACTCTAGTGGGAAGATCTAGATTGAGTTAGAAAGATTAAGTATGATTCAAGCATTTTAGATTGGTTAAATTACCCACAGAAAGGACTTCAGTTCTCCCCATGACAGAGCTATCAAAAGCATCTGGCTGAAGCAGAGGGGTAAAGCTCCAGCTGCAACAATATCTGTGTCTGGACAGGCTTCTCTCTTTTGGGTTTGGAACAGCCCCTTGCAAATTTTAGAGCTGTAAGGAGAGTTCTTGACTTTTAAATCCTTACAGACATAGGGCTATTCAAAATAAAAGACAATTAACAATTGTTCACTAATAAAAATAGCAATTGTTAAACAGTATTCAGGTGTGAAATGAGAAACAAAGGGTGGGGGAAAACACTCTTAAAAACATACTCACTTCCAAAGCCTGAAGATCAGAGTTTAAAGAATGGCCCACCAATACTGCATCGTGGGGAAGCATTTTTTTTAGCCTGGTTTGGATGTCTGATAGTCTTGTCTTCACTGGAAGAAGCATTTTCCTTGTGATTCCTGAGAATCTTCAAAACAAAAGTTGGGTGAGTTAAAAGCAACACATTAGCAACAATGTGTGCTAGAAAATATTACAAGCAGGTCCTATAAAATATGAACTTGGTGTAGCTAATCACAGAATGCTATTTACTGTTTTCTGTTCCAATAGCAGAGAACATATTGCAGCTAAACTGAGTTTATTTATTTTAAATAAATAAGAGTTTATTTCTCCCAGGTATTCTTAAGTGATGCAGTTGGCATCAGACAGCACAGGCAAGGAAATACTGTAAGTCTGATGGTGGAAGGAGATACTTCCAAGTAATCTGAGGAGACTGGGACATCACCTCCTGGATAAAGCCAGGTGAAGTTTTGAAGAAGACAAGCCTTGAGTTTTGCCTGCTTTTGTTATAATCCTGAGCCCCACCCTAAAGGTGTGTACAAACTCTATGCATTTTTTACATATGAACAAATTTAGCTATGGAGTCCATCTTATTTTATAACCAGCAGCGAGGAGTAACTTGTGCTGTGTATCATGAATTTGTAACAGAAGTTTCCCACAGACACTGCAGCACAGCGGTGGTTCTGCCTGGCAGCCCCACGGGCACTGTGCAGCAGACTGTACACACAGTGCTGGTCACTTCAGTCAGACAGCAAGAACTCTATTCTTAACACTGAGGGAAATGCAGCAAGCATCTGTGCAAACCAAGGGGTTTCTGAAAGGTCCTGTGTAACAGGCTGAATTTGAAAGAAAGACAAAGAGAGAAGAAAGGTTTGTGCAAGTGACCTGGTGCGGTAGTTCAGCACGGTGCTCTCAGGTTTGACCAGCTCATTCAGCAGGCACTGGCCCCGTGCATCCACCAAAGACACTCGGGTCACTTCGTTCCCTTTTGCAGTCAGGCACTGGCAGGAAGAAGCAGAGGCACTTGTTGAATCAGCACAATGCTGCCCCTCAAAAACCTCAGCTAACACCTGCTTTGGCTGCAGCAGCATCCCTGCAAAGGAGTAAGAGACCCACCACTCACAGCTGGTGCGTTCATACTCTGGTGTGCTTCCTTTCAATTGTTAAATTGCACTGTAAGCACAGCAAACACACAGGCAAGCACAGCACAGAAAGGCATTGTAAAGAAGTGCTGATTTCACAGAATCAGTCTGTGCTCTGCACTGCACAAGTGCCACTGACAGCACCAGCCCCAGAGATGTTGCACAGTTTAAAGGCAGAGCCCAAGCTGTATCAATAGTTACTCAATGCTGATGCCAAACAGGCATCTCTGCAAGGCTAAAACTGCACAAAAGGAGGACTCTTCACCACAGCAGCTGCCAGAGGAACTGTGATGGCTAAAGGAAAGATGTATGACAGGGAAGTATCTTTCCCAAACCTTGGAGAGAACTGAGGAGGGATTCCACAGCAGTCTCATGGGTTATTGCAGCAATGCTGACAGGCCTGGCAGATCCAGCTACTGCTCTGGGAGTCAACAGAACTGAGCTCTCTGCTCAGGAGTTCTGTCTCACTGCCAGAACCACTGCTGGGGCCTCTCCCATGGCTGCATCAGCACTGGTACTATCAAGGAAGGGACTGGCAGCAGATATTAAGATATCAGAAGTGATTCACAAATACACAGAGTGCTTGGCTCCCTTGGGAACAGCTGCTAAGAGCTGGGTGCCTGACACAGTTTTGTAAGGCCACACACACTGCTTTTTACCATTTCACAATCCAGACCAAAGAGGGGGCTGCTGTCTGTCCTCTGCTGATCACACTCTGTGGAGATGTAGCCCTGGCATCCAGGGGAACCTGGAGGGAAAACACACCTGGAAATAAGAAAAAGACTCTTCTTCTACAACTCATATGACAAAACTTATCACTAAACAGTCAAAATTAAAAACAATCCCCAACACAACAAAACAACTGAACAGTCCTCAAAAACTGACCTTCTATGGGATAGTCATTTTCTTTCTGCTCTTTTAAAGTTAGAGTATAGCTTGTAAGACCTTGTTTTTTGTCTCCGTATCTCTGAATGATGGGATCACACTGCAAGTCTGAGCTTTTAGTAATGCATTCACTGCTGGTGGAAGTCACACCTGTAAGATACAGAAACATCTGTCAAGCTCAGTTTCTGCATCAGATCAACACTTAAGAGGCTGCACCATTCCAAATTACTACCTGGAACAACAGACTGGAGAAAAAGACACACAGTCTTCTTAGCTCAAACCTAAATTATATCTCTGTGTCTTTGATTAGATACATCATAGAATAAAATAATCACAAAATGGGTAGTAAAGTAGCAGGGATTTGGATTAAATATGTTAAAAACTTTCTCTTGTTTTTCCCAACATGAGTTATTGAAGTAGTCAGGGTAGGAAGTCTTTGTGGTTTAAGCCATTGTACATGTTCCTTTCTAAACAAGTTTACCACAGCAGCACACTGGGATGGCAGAGGATGCAAAGTCATAAATTTCTGTTCAAAGCGAGTCGCTGTCTTGAAAGAGACAATGCAAGCCCAAACAAAATACCTTGTGGAGTGTTTTGAGGTTTCAGGTTTGCTCCTTCTCCATACAGGCTGACTGGGAAGTTAGTGGAAGGTGCTAATGTGAATCTCTGAAAAAAGAAAATGTGAAAACGTGTTAGTGACTTTGAAAGACAGGCAGAAATAACAAGCAAATGAGGGGTTTATTGATCCCCAAACCAGCCAAATTCAGCAGAGGATGGATAAAGAAATAGTGGAAATACATTTGGTGTTTAACCAAGCAGAAAAACCCAACACAAACCAAACCTGTTCCAACAAGGGATGATACAGGATTCTTTGTACTACAGGACAGATTTGCCTTGCCTGATACGATCAAGAAGGCAAATCTCAAGACCTTCTTTGATAGAAACTAAAGCCAGTTCCAGTCTTTCCAGTTAAGTTGTGATTTACATTTGCTGCAGTACAGGAAGAACTCTCTAGAAGCTTGAATTCAAGTCCTTTTTTCTTTCTATCTTCCTTCAACAACATTGCTTGTAAGTCAGAAAATTAAAGTAATTATTTTAATAATCTCTTTGGGAAATGAGAGAAACTTGACATAAAGTGCAAATAATAAAAGTTGTATTTTTTGACCAGTGGGAGTAGCATAACTCTATTGAGAGTCTCCTCACTCAGAGTAAATCCCAAATTATTGAAATCATTCCAAGATACTTATAATCTAATTGGCATCCTGTAGGTTCAGGACACGTAACAGTCAGAGGACTGAAACATCAATAAACATTTCACCTGGTAAGGCTTCAAAGACATATGTCTTGAAATCCTGTTCCTAATATCAAAGCCCAGTCCTTTGCTCTGAGCTGACAACTGCTGCAAACAGATCCTCTCACTTGCTGTCAAGGATGGCCACATCCTAGGAAAAGGCAGTAATTCCACTGCAGCCATTATCCCTGGGATGTGATTTCAGGACTGAAGGAGTTTAGAAGACACTGAAGCAGTCTGGGGACTTACATGCCGGAACATTTTCCTGAGGTGTTTGAACTGTAAATAGAATCTGTAGAAATGGAGTTGGCTCATTTCGTGCAGAACAACAACCACAACCCCAGCCAGGTGGCTTTGGTGATAAATATGGCACCAGCTGCAGTTAAAAAAGAGCAATAATTAAAAAAAACCCAAAACATAAAAATCAAAGCAAAACAATTATCAAGCACTCTTAAAAAAAAGTTGGAACTAGCCCAGCTTTTAAGGCAGCAAATGGCAAAGTGCCAAATTACTTCAATAAGAAGAGGTTTTATAGCTTATCTCGAACAGCCACATATTCCTGCAAGCAACAGAATACAGGAGACAGAGAAAGAAGAGTTATTGCAAATTCCTGCTACACACCATTTCAGGACATGTATACCTCATTCATATGCATCAGAATGTGAACATACCAGCAACTTCAACTGTACTGATGCAGTCTGGTGAATTAATGCATCAAAATAAGTTTCACAAAGTAATTTTCTATTCACTATTAAAATCTAAAGTGGGGTATTTTCTGCTTTGAGTTTCATTTGAAGATTAATTTCATTTCATTTTTGCCATTCAAGGTTATATAAACCCTCCTCAGCCCTTCCCTTCCAGTACTGAGAAGTGGCCCAGAGAAAGGGAGAAGTGACTATATTTCTTTTTTCTAAAAACGCTCTGTTTCGATTATATCTAACATGAAATGCATTAATATTTGTGTTAATATTTTAACATGATATTTTGTTTTTCAGTGTGTGGAGCTTCTTCAGTTCCACAGCAGTCATTTAGTTTTTCAAAACTGCATGAAACAAAACTATGGAATGGTAGGATTTGTGACAGAAGAGGAATTCTGCTTCCTGGCCACGTCTAACAACAACTGTGTCTGCACAATCCAGGCTGCCATTATGGCAACTCCATGGCAGGTGTTCCAAACCCAGCACGGCCAATATTCCTTTAGGAATGTTTTCACACTACAGGAGAACACAAGAGCAGGCTGGTTGCAGCTGTGGATGTACCTGGGCTGTGCTGCATTGTGGCATTTCCCCAGAGCTGCATATTTCAGCAGCTCATACAGCTGGTCCTGGCTGATTTCAGAGTCCTCGCCAAGCAGAGCTGCTGACAAATGACACGACTTTTCCTGTGGAAAGGGAAATGCTGGTGAAGAGTGGTTTCAGGTAATCACACCAGTTCATGAAAAAAGAAGGGAAACTATTTGGATACATTCAGCTACATTTAAAGTAACTCTTCCAGTCATTATGAGCAAAAGTCTCCTTTCAGATCTCACTTTAATATAACATTTACTCAACATTTCAGTAACCCAGGTACTCCAATTTCAAAGATTTATTTAATAAAGATTAACATAAACAGATGTATGCCATAAGGAGACAGCTGATTTGCAAACACAATATCGTGGTCTCTCAACCCTTTTCCCCACTTGCTGCTGTAGAGTTTTAAACATTTTTACAAGTGTCACTCTATGGGAGGTTTTCCCTCTCTACAGCGTGGGATCTGCTCTGCCAGAAGGGTTTGCTGACCCCTGCAGGGAAAAATGCTTCAGTAACATCCGAGGAAGCTGCAGAAAGAAAGCACTGAGGAGATGAGGTGGGGACTGTGCCACACAGTTCTACACAGCAGCTCTTTAAACCTAAATGCACAAATTCTTCCAAAGGCTAATTAGCAAGTAAATGCAGCATTGTGGTGACCTCCACGGACTAGATGGCCAGTTCCAAAGAACTCCTGTAAAATTTTCAAAGATATTCTTTTTATAGGTGATGAAAAGACATCAAGCCATACAGGGGAGGAAACACCACACAACACTAGAGAATGTAGAACCTCACAGCAAGAACTGGAAGTTCTTTTCCCCTGCACATTAACAAACTGTGTGCTCAGTAATTTGGATAGAGCCCACCCACATGGGACTGAGCTGGTGTGTTCTTCAAGACATTTGTCACTGGGTAAGGAAGTTAAAGAGGTGACAACCTTCGTGGTTCCAGTGGTTAAGAATCATCTGGCAATAACAGCACAGGCTGGTGTCATTGCTAGTGAGACAAGTAATGACACTGTTGTTTTCAATACGGCCTAATTAAAGGTTTGCAAAAAAAACCCACACAAAGAACGGAGGTTTTGATTCACCAAAGAGAGGGTACTGCCAGCCACAGGAATTTGTCTCTAACTGGGTACAAACAGGACTGATCTCACCGGACACGCCAACTCCTGTTCCACGGGCACTGACTCAGTGTGCCCTGGGTGAGGTGTTATCGTGGGGCTGCTCTGCATCCTTCAGAGGTGCATACGATGAGCACACAATGCTCCTTTCAAGATCTGCTTTGTTTACGAGATTATATTGGAGAATGTATCTATTTTTTAAACAAAATTCCTTAAATGCAATGCTGAGCACATCAAATGAGTTCTTTTCCACATCTCTTTGGAGCAGAATCCAAGCCATTAACAGGCTCCCCAGGGCAGTGGTGAGGGCCCCAAACCTGCCAAGGTTCGAGAAGCGTTTGGACAATGCTCTCAGGCACACGTGGGAATGCTGGGGTGTCCTGTGCAGGGCCAGGAGCTGGAGTCGATGCGCCCTGTGGATCAACTCCGGACATTGTGTGATGTTATCTGCAGGCACTGGCTGTACCTGACCCTCCCGGTACACTGCTGGTATACACGGCTTTGCTGAGTTCTCAGCGCCCCAACGCGGGACACAGCAACACCCCCGAGAAGCGGCTGTAAGGGACACACGGCCCGCACCGCGCTCCTCACAGCGCCGGGCGCTCGGCTCTCACCTCGGGGCCCAGGCCCGGGCCGCCGCCATCTGCCTTCCGCCTCTTCCGCGCCGCCCGCGGCCCCTCCTCGGCTTCGCCGGGCCGCTTGCGCCCGTTGAGGCACAGCCCCTTCGCCATGGCCCGCACGGCAGCGGCGGGGTCAGGCGACCCCTCAAGGCCCGGCACAGCCCCACGCTACCGGGGGCTCTCGGATCGCGCCGGGCCGCGCCGCGCTGGGCGGTGCCAGGGCCGCGGCCGAAGCAGCCGAGCGCCGAGAGCGCGATGGAGGCGGGCCCGCGGGAGCTTTGAAATGGCAGCCGCTCGCTGAGGCGGCGGAGCGCGGCCATGGCCACCAAGCGCCTGGCTAGGTGTGGTGTCCGAGCGCAGTGGCGGTGTCGGGGCGCGGTGGCGGTGTCGGGGCGCGGTGGCGGTGTTCGGGCGCAGTGACGGTGTCCGGACGCGGAGGGGCCGCAGCGGTGGCGGGCGGCCCCTGAGCGCGGTCGGTGTCCGCAGGCGGCTGGGGCTGGCGCGGAGCAGCGCACGGGCGCGGAGCGGGGCGCGGGCGGCCGCGGGGCAGCGCTTCGCCTTCCTCATCGTCCTGGACTTCGAGACCACGTGCTGGGGGGACCGCGGGCGGCGCGGGCCCGAGATCAGTGAGTGCACACAGCCGGCTTTGAGCCATGGCTCGTCATTATGTGTCGTTATGTGTCTTCCTTGTATTATGTTCCTTTTAATCCCTGGTTTTTCAGCCCCAGTGTAATGGAATAATAGATGTATAATTAATGTGTGTATGTACGTATGTGTGGAAGAGACTGACAAAGATCATCGAGTCCAGCTCGATGAGTGAATGCTCCACACATGGATCAAACCTATAACCTTGGCCTTATCAGCATCATGCTTGAACTCTACCTTTATATATATATATAGATATATATATAATAGAATTATGGAATTATGGACTATGCTGAGTTGACAGGGACCCATATAAAAATGGTATCGTTCCTGTGAACAGTTTTAACCTTTCTGGCTTTGTGTTTTGGTTCTGTTTTGTTTCTCCTTCTGTGTTTGTTGCAGTTGAATTTCCAGCAGTCCTGTTAAACACCTCAACAGGAGCACTTGAATCTGAATTCCACACGTATGTCCAGCCCCAGGAGCATCCTGTTCTCTCAGAATTCTGTACAGAACTAACTGGCATAACACAGGTATAATTGTGACTTAACATTGTTTTACAATTGTATAATTACTGTTTACTGTTTTATTTAAAGAGGCCTTTAAAGGGCTAAAAAGAAATAAACCTCAAATGAATTTCAGTGCATTCTAACACATACATGCTTCTTGTTCTGTTCCTTGAAGAATCAAGTTGATGAAGGGGTGCCTCTCAACATTTGCTTATCACAGTTTCTGAAATGGATTCAAAAGATACAAAAGGAGAAGAAAATTATATTCAGTGCAGATAGTCAGAGTAATTCTACTTCAGAAGCAAAAACGTGTGCCTTTGTTACTTGGACAGGTAAATTACATTTTCATTTGCTTTTGCTGCATAGTAATAACATTAGGTGGCACTAGTGAGATTGTGTCGTCATTTCTAGGCAGCTAAAATCCTGTTACTAGGTATTAAAAATATGGAATATTGGGATAAAACTGAAAATATGAAATCCATGGAATCCTGATCCATTTGCTGCATCTTTGACTCCAGGGCCTGACACTTATATTTTATATTTTATATTTTTCTGCTTTAGTGAACCGTATGACCATTCTTAGTGTGTCTAAATGAATTAATGATGTCTTTGAGATCTTTGACTGTCTGAAGTTATTTACTAACAACAGGGATTTGTTTCTTCTGGTGTCCTGTTGCAGCAACCACATTATTTCCCATGGACAACCACTTCACAGCCTGCGCCTCCTGTCCAGCAGCACAGGATGCTGACAGTGTGTTGGTGTTGTGTCTTTTTATGTAGATTTTTAGGCCACATAAAGAGACACACAGGGTACATAATGTGGGTTTTAGGCCAGTTCTGTAGTGGTGGATTGACTGTGGTTTTCCCTGCACAGACTGGGACCTGGGAGTGTGTTTGCACTACGAGTGTAAAAGGAAGCAGCTGCGCAAACCTGACATTCTGAATTCCTGGATTGATCTCAAAGCGACCTACAGGGTGAGAAGACTGACAGACTGAAACATTTCCTCCCACACTCTCCTCAAAGGCTGACTGTGCCTGAGCTTATAAGGCAATGCTGTATGTCCCAGTGACCAGAGTAACCTGGTGTTATTTCGTGTTGTTACTGCTCTATAACCAACTGCCCTAGAACTGTGTGAATTTGAATAGAAATCTTAATGCTAGGAAAAGATTGTTGTTTGATAAAAGAATGATAATTATGAGAATTTATGAGGTGCTCTTACTTTCCTGACATGTTTTGCTCTCCTTGCTTCCTGTCTTTTTTTTGTGTGCTTTTATTGCTGCCTTATATTGCTGTGTAGGAAGTCATCATTATAGTCTGTTTAGAGGTACCTTACAGGTAGGCAGCAGAATAAGGTCTCTGAAGATAAACAGTGTGAATATTTCCCCTTTCTAGTGATCAAATCAGATACTCATATCAGGAGCAAGTAGTTATACTCACTTTTTTCACTTACAAAAAAATCCATACCTCTGCCAAACATATTCATGCCCATAACTTTGATTGTGCCTTCAGGTATTATTTATACAATGCTTGTCTGTTAAGACTTTCATCAATATAAGCCATAGAGTGCAGACAAATGACTCCAGAGCTCAGACAGAATGGATTTGCTTAAGACTGAGAGAAGGGATTCATGGTTCTTTCCATTCTGATTTCTAACAGGTTAAGTCACTTATGGTCTTATCCTCACTGTAAAATGCAGATACCAAACTTGCTTAATTGCCTTGTGAGATTTATTATTCATTAGGGGTTATTTCTGAAATGGCTTTGCTTCACTAGGGAAAGGTTTTGAAATGCTTCCTGTTAAGCACCTGCATTTCTTTCCTTAGGCCTTCTATAACAGAAAGCCTAAAGGGCTAAATGGAGCTTTGCAGGATTTGGGGATGGCTTTTGAAGGACGGGAACATTCTGGTAAGCATGATTATCCTCATTTTAATATATATATAAATATATGTATCTTAGAAAGCTAAATAGTACTATTTAGCTTTAGTTAACTAACTTAAACTAAAGCAGCTGGTTAATAGCTAGTCATTACTCTGAGTAGTAACTACTGCTTCAGGTTATGGCATGTTCTGTCCAACCGACCATCAATAGAAAAAAGGCAAAGTGCTCTGAGATCAGTTTGTTATTTCTAGCCTCATAGTTCATTTCTGAAATCTCTTCTACTGCTACTGAGTGCATGTTCACAAGATTAATTTATTAATTGCTATGATGCAAAAAAAAAAAGAGGTGGAGAGAAGATAAAGAAACTTGATTTTACTGGATAGCTCTGGATATCATGTTAATATGAGAGAATTCCAGCACAATATGGTTTTGGGTATTTTTACTTGATTAATAAAAAGAGCAAGGATATATAAAATTGTGAATAGATATTTAGCTCTATGGATAATCTTTCAGATGTTTCAGCAGGGAGAATTATTTGGAATTTTCTATTTCCACTTCCCTTTTTTGAACTATATGACTAAGTGTCACCGTTCTGTGACTCCTTGTCATTCATGTAAGGCTTACCTGGATTACATTTTTCCTGTAATAAGAACTATCCCCAGTAGCAGTTTAAAAAGAAGACATTAATATCACCATACTTTTGAAGGGTTGGATGATTCCCGGAATACTGCTCGTCTTGCTTGGAGGCTGATTTGTGATGGATGTGTGCTGAAAGTTACTAAATCTTTGGATAAGGTTAGTCCCTACTTCGTATCTCCCCATCTGCTTGCTTTGTAGCCTGGAATACAGATGAAAGGTGAGCTATTGACTGTGATTTGGAAAGAACATCCTTTGGCTGATTCGCTTATTAATTTTGTGCATTTATTCCCAAAATGTCTGTGTATTCACTTTCCAAAATCTGCTTTTGTTTACGGACTCCCTAGGCATATCAGAAGAGTAATTTAATTTCCAGAACACTGACTGTAAACATCACTGACAAGACTCCACTGGGAAGTAAGAGCAGATCAGAAACATCTAGAGATGGAACTTGTGAAACAAAATCTCTGGCTGAGAACAAACACAACAGTATTGCTGGGAACAAGATAAATTCTAATGTACAGACTGGGGAACAGCAGATCACTTGCACTAATCCCTCTGCAGATGTCTGTGTTGTACCCAGCAGCAGCTCAAGGACTGAATTCCATGCTCAATCCCAGAGCTCTTCAGCAGCATCTACTGACAGATTTCCTGTTCCTCTGCGTCTGGCACAGCCATGTCCCAGTCCTGCATCAACAGGCATCCGGCAGGGACTGAGCATTGGGCAGCCTCTGAGAGCAGCCAGGCCCAGCCTCCCAGTACAGGGATGTGGGCTGGTGCTTGTCTCCACCACCATCCCCTCAGTTACTCACTCCAGTGGGGACATCAGCACCAGTTCTGACTGCTTGTCTCTGCTGACTGACTGGGAAGATGTTGCTTTGATACCAGAATCTCAGGATGAACAAAATTCAGACTCTGTTCAGCTCAAGGATGACTCAAGTACAGACAGTCTAACGGTGTTCGAAGAAGAAACTCTTTCAAAACAATTGGCTGTGACAAGCTCAGATAATCAGACTTTGGAGGAAAGTGTAGCACGCATGGAACCTCTGAGGTCTGTTGTTTACAAAAGTCCTGATACTACAATCTATAATATAGGGACAGCACAAAGGCAGACTTCAAAATTTTCAGCTTTTAAGTTACCATTTGCAAAGGGAAATGCTGTTTCAGCACAATCAGCATTAATTGGAAATTACTCTACTCCTTTAGGGGCTCCTAAAAGAAAGCCAACTAGTCCAAAAACATGCCCACCAGCAAAAAAGCAGTCTTTTCATATATATCAAGAACAAACTTCCTCTTTTGATCACTCCTTACCTTTGAGAAGTACAAATTTGCCCAAAGTATCTCCTGCTGTTCTGAACTCCACAGTCAATTTGAATGGAAAATCAACTCCCCCTCTGTGTAACTGCGGCCGAAGAGCCAAAAAACTCTCTGTGTCAAATGCTGGCCCAAATCATGGCAGAGCATTTTTTTGTTGTCCTCTGGGCAAGCAAGGAGGTAATAAGAAAAGCTGTGGATACTTCAAGTGGGAATATGCACTTCTGAAAGAGAAATCTAATGGTCTCACCTTTAATGCAGACACTTTGACCTCTCTTGGAACTGTTTCTAGTAATACAGAAAATTCTTCCTACAAAAAGTATTTTTGTCTTAGACCTTCTATGAGAACTTGAAAATGGATATAATTTTTTCTCTGAAGATGAAACTCTCTAAGTTTCATGCCTAATGTAATCAGGACAGTCAAATGATGTCAGATATATATTCTCAGAATGGGACAAAAAGGTTAACATAGAAAGGAAAATTGCTCAAACACACAAAAATATAGTAAAGTAACTCCTTAATGAAATGTGAGAGAACAGATAAAACTATTAAGTGCTAAAATTAGAGTATGAGCAGCTGTTGCTACAATTCTTAAATTTCTATCATGTATTTTAAATACTTTACTAGTCCAGTCCTTAAAGATTTCAATGACACAGATTTTATTTGCACTTTTTTTCTAAATATACTTCTAATGCCTACAACTTTTAATTTTTGAAACTTTTGAAACATTTTAAAATCTCTTTAGAAGATGTCACACATCAAAATGATTCATGAAACAATAGTATTCTCTTAAACTGTTACCATTTTTTATCCTTTAAGATATTGTTTATTAACAATAAAGATAAGATACTGATATTTCATTAAATACTTTATTTAACATACATTACTGTTGTGCTCTTGCCTCTCTGAGTTTCCCATTTCATTTGTATCAATGTCTGCCTTAGCTCTTAGTGTAGCCCTGGGACAGACAAAGGATGAGAATCAGGCAAGAACGTATTCAAACTTAAACTAAGAAGGATATAGTATAATGTCTTACTTTACATTACTGTGTAAATCTGCAATGTCTTACTTTGTAAAAAATCCTGCAAAAAAGCAGCAAGTACTTTAAATTTTTCTCCACTTCTAGCGCAGTTTGTTTCCAATGATGGTTTTCTTATATTGGATTCGGAGCAACTGCCTTGATCAGTTTTTTCCACAGATCAGAACCTGTAACAATCCTTACCCCCCCCTAACCCCCTAATCCTTACCCCCCCTAACCCCCTAACTGTCCAAGAAGCTTAAAAGTTACAGCAGGGAGAGGCGGCTCTTACGGACCGGGATGCACACAGACACTTTCCTTTAGCAACTGCGCTATGGGCCACGACTGTTCTGTTAGCACATGATCGCTCTTTTCCCAAGCCTCCATTTACCTGTTCCAAGAGTTTCTGGTTTAGCTGGCCCCTCTACACCGGGACACCTTCAGGAGTTGGACGGGCGGGGAAGTGGCCGAAGCATCTCTCCGTCCGTGGAGCGCACGGGTCGGGGCGGACGCGGCGTTGCAGAGCTGGACCGAGGGCTACTCGCTCCTCTCTAGCGAGTGTCCGTCTGCTCCTCTCCCCTCAGTTCTGGAATTATTAACACAGACTTTAACTCTGGAACCGGACCTCGAGGGAAGCGAGAGCATCAAGAGCTCCGAGTTTGTCGGGGGCTGAGCGCGCCACCAGAGTGCTCGGCACCCCGGTTCCGCGACTCGCGCTCCGGAGGCTCGGTCC
This sequence comes from Cyanoderma ruficeps, assembly GCA_008694505.1. NCBI lineage: Eukaryota > Metazoa > Chordata > Aves > Passeriformes > Timaliidae > Cyanoderma > Cyanoderma ruficeps. Next base: position 6,344,461 of record VZDJ01000076.1, on the reverse strand, counting down.
CCGCGGGTCGGTCCCCGCGGGTCGGTCCCGGAGAATTGCTTCCCGCAGGTCGGTCCCATAGGCTGGGTCCCGGCGGGTCGCTGCCGGCGGGTCGGTCCCCGGTGCCCGCGGCCGCCGCTCCAGGCGCGGCGCTGTGCCGGGCGGGCGGACGCGGGGCGGGCGCGGCGCTGACGCCATCGCGGCGGGGCTGCCGGAGCTGCCCGATGGCCGCGGCCGAGCCGGCGGCGCGGAAGCGGCGGCCCAAGGGGCACTTCGCGGCTGGGGCCGGCCGGCCCAAGCGGCCCCGCGGCGCCGGGCGGCAGCTGGAGGCCGGCATGCGCGGCATCCTCATCACCTGCAACATGAACGAGCGCAAGTGCGTGGGGGAGGCCTACAGCCTGCTGGGCGAGTACGGGGACCTGCTCTACGGCCCCGAGCAGGTGCGTGCGGCGGGGCCGGCGGGCGCTCGGGGTGGGCTGGCGGGGGAGCGGCGGCCTGAGGCCTCGGCTCCCCCCGCCTGTGTGGATGGAACCGCGCGTGTGGAAGGAGCCGTGTGTTGAGAAGGAACCGCGTGTGTGGAACAAACCGCGTGTGTGGAAGGAGCCGCGTGTGTGCACCACGCCCCCGAATGCCGCCGGTTCTGCCGGCGAGCCCTCTCGCAGCCCCGCTGCCGGCCGGATCAAAGGCCCGGCCCGTGCCCTGTGTCCCGGGCCCAGCGCGGGCTGTGAGCTCGGCGCTGCTGCTCCGTGCTCACCAACAAATGGTGCCTGTGTGAAGTTTTCAGATCACGAGGAGAGGCTGTCTGGAAGCGACAGGGAGGAGGATGAGGATGATGTTGAGGCAGCTCTGAAGAAGGAGGTTGGCCAGATCCGTGCCTCGACGGAGCAGAAGCTGCGGCGGTTCCAGTCGGTGGAGAGTGGTGCCAACAACGTGGTCTTCATCAGAACCCAGGGCATAGGTGGGACTTCTGCTGATACTGAGTAATGTAAACTGCTCTCAGCACTGTTAGTAAAAGGCCACAGAGCATGGCTTCCAGGTAACACGTGTGTGTCAAACAAATACCCTTCCCTTTGGCCGTGCCACTGAATTTTGTTGTTAGTGAAGAAGCTAAAGATAGAGGAAACTGCTTTGACAAAACCATCTCTGATTATCTAGTTTTGGTATAGTTAAACAATGCTTTGGAGGAAAAGATTTGAGGGTGACAGCGGTGCAGCCAAGTTCCCAGCTTATTATTTAGAAGGGGAAGAGGAGAGATAATGCCTTCAGTTTGTGCTCATACCCAACTTTTTTTCTTGTAGAACCTGAGAACCTGGTGCATCATATACTAAAGGATATGCACACCACTAAAAAGAAGAAAACAAGAGTCATTCTTCGCATGCTGCCCATATCTGGAACTTGCAAGGCTTTTATGGAAGATATGAAAAAATATACAGAAACGTTTTTTGAGCCTTGGTTTAAAGCCCCTAACAAGGGTACTTTTCAGATTGTTTACAAAGCTCGTAATAACAGCCATATGAGTAGGGAAGAAGTAATTAAGGAACTGGCAGGTATGTATGGATTTCACATGAAACAGAACAAGCTTACATGCACAAGTATATTGCATGCACAACATGGGTCAGACTGTTAAGAGAGGTCATAATGGACATACACATTTTTTGCTTAAAACCTGTATGTTGAATTCTAAAAGCTTCTGTAAGACTTCAGAAAAGCTTGACATCAGTATTCCTTGTTGGTGTTGATGTCTTAAGAGACCATAAGCAGAAGAGAGAACAATGTTGAATATAATTTGCAGTATCAGTTATATGTGCTTTGAAATGACTGCTATTAGGCTTTCTCTCTGGATGCTGTATTGAAATACTAATGTTAGTATTTCTGTTCAATATTTGACTCTCATAATAGCTCCACCTTACTCAAGTATTTTATTGAATGGATAAAAATTAAGAGAGAGGAGGCAAGATTCTCACTTATAGCCAATTATTTTTGTAACTGCTTAAAATGGTGGAACAGAGCAGTAGTCACAGAATGTACCACCAGTAGGATTGAGGTAACTGAAAATTATTCCACTACAATTACTGAGAAACATGCTTATGCTCTTAAACAGTTTTCCCAGCATCTTTTAAATTGCATCTTCTTTTACAGGAATTGTGGGCAGCCTCAATCCAGAAAACAAGGTTGATCTTAATAATCCACAATACACAGTTGTGGTGGAAATAATAAAAACCGTGTGTTGTTTAAGTGTGGTGAGGGACTATGTTCTGTTCAGAAAATACAATCTACAGGAGGTGGTGAAGAACAACAAAGAAGATGCACAACAAAACCCATCCAGCCTGACAGAAGAACAGAATTCAGAGGTAGTTAAAGCAGAAACTGAGGAGGAGGAGAAGAGTTCTAAAGAAGTAAAAGAAGAGAACAAGAATCAAAGTGAAATAGAATCTGAGCCCAAGGGGAATGATGCTCTCACAGTGTAGAAAATGTGATGTAAGGGAAAGGTAAATGTAATCCAAACATACAAAAAAAGTTGCCCTAGAGTTCTGAAAGGGTGTTGGAATGAGGAGAGGGGTTTTTGTTTTGAAGTCCTGGTTTTAAAATCCACATGTGTAAGAATTTGAATGCCCGTTGCAGGTGGAATTGACATTTCAGCAGATGCAAGTGTGCTCAAGAGTGCATCACCTTTCTGGTGAAGCTTGCTGTCCTCCTGCAGCTTTATTCTGCATTTCCTGTACCTGGCACACAGAGCAGGGGTCTGTGCATGTATATGTAGATGTGGCCACCCTGACATGTATGAACTCTCCTTTGCTATATCTGGAGGCTTCAGAAGCCAAAAGGCAGCACAGAAACAGCTCTGAGCAATTACTGTCAGAAATGAAAGATCTGGAAAAGAGTTGGTTGCAGAGGGTTTTGGGAAGGAAGTGAGCTGAGAGCTGCAGAAGTCAGTAACATTCTGTGTCAACAACAGAATGAGGTAAATCTGATAGTTTGGAGGGTTTTATACATATATTTATATATACACAAGGATATGCTGTCTTGACACGAATGGAAAGAACTGTTATATATATGAATACTTGAATATTATGAGATGATTTAGAGTAAAAGATTGGACTGTTTTAGAACAGTAGAAGTACAATGCAGGCATTGCAGATGGTTTTATCAAAAACTACATGTGTGTTTACATTAGCTGTGTATGCAGTGCTTACTGGTTTATAGTAAGTGCTGTAGTCACAGAATGGAATCCTTTTGAGTAATTTCCTGCAAATAGCCTTTTGCTGCTCTTTCCAAAGACTCAATCCTTGGGGGATTTTATAAAGTGTTTCTGGGTTTGTTTTTTTTTTTTAAGTCTCAAAGTTTGAATTTAAATACTTCTTGGAAACTTCTTATGGAAGAAGTTCTCTATTATACTATACTAGATAAGGGGAATAAATTTTAATTTTTGGTACAGTTTTAGCTTTATGGTATTAATTTTGTTTCAGATTGAAAGTAATGCTAGTGAGTCTTTCTGTTGTCTTGTTGTTACAGTGGACTGTCCCTGTGACTCCTAAAAAACAGCCAAAACCAGTGGAGCTATAACTTGCTTTCCAACAGGGTTTTGAGTATGCTGCCTGTAGAACTTTCTAGCTTTAGTATTTCATTTCTAGCATAAAAGCCTGTGTGTTGCTAGTGGGAAAAGACTTATCTTGAAGAACACAATTTGTTACTTGTCTTGGTTTAATGAAAAGACTGTACAAATCTCTCATAATTTATATTTTCCTCTTCTTTCAAAATCCTTTTAGAAGTTGGAAAACGAAGATGACTTTTTTCCCTAGTCCTGTCTCCCTTGCAAACCATTTATTAAAACTCTGCTTTCTTATGTCCCGTGGTGTTTTCTTTAAATTTTTGAAGATTTTTGTGTGTGGATTAAAATCATCAGTGTCTGAGTCACACAAAGGAAAGAACCATCTGCAACCAGACACAAAGGCCAACTGTGAATGTTTATTGGTGGCTGATGTTGGTGATCATGATCCATGGCAGCCTGCTTATGTTCTAAGGACAAAAACTCAGGGGAGTTAGTGTTTTCTTTCCTCCTGTCTCTCACTGACCTGTGTGCCTACAGGGCTTACAGTTTACTTCTGTTTTTCCACAATTGGCATTTACTGAACATTCACTGTTTAGACATTAAATCCCTGGCTTTCCTGCTGTGCCATCGCTTTTGGGCTCAGTGGTTGACCCATGGTCAGATGGTGCTTCGGTGTTTTGAATTCAAACCTTCATGGACAAACTATAAGACATTATTATGATCTCCCTTACATGAAAAGCCAGATAATTGCTGTCACTGTCAGTGCTGAGGAAAGATGCTACAATGCTCAAACATCAGCTGAAGAGGTGATACATAGATGGTGTAATGTGGTATACTTTGTCCTAATGCTGGCTTGAAACACAAGGACCATCCCTTGGTACGAAACCCTGGCCCTGAGATTCACTCTTGTCCTTGTGCTAGATTAAAACTCAGATTGGTTTGAGAAACTTGAAGATAATTTCTTTTAAGAACAAGCCAGTCTTCCAGGCTCAGTGTTTTCCAGCACTGACCTGCCTTTCTTGAGGGTCACAGCTGTGTAATTAAAATATGAATTTACTTGTAATTCAGTTCATTTATCATTTCAGTGGTGAAATACAGTAGGAGAGAGCTGTAAGTCACACCAGTAACTCCCACTGATGGGAAGCAGCTGGTAATATCCTGTACCCAAAAGAATCTTGCTGGAACATCCTTCCTGTATTATATTCCTATTCAAAAAGCAATCACCCTGTGGTTATGCCATCTTAAAACAGCTAATCCTCTAAACATAAGAGGCTTAGTTTTGTGGCCTGCCTGGAAAACAACATGAAATATGAGTAACTGTTCATTGTGGGCATGGTGTTCTTACATTTAAGATTGCTCTTGGATCAAACTGTGGTGTGGCATGTACAAAAACAGACGAAAAGTGCTCTGCCAGGACTGATGTTTGTTGGCTTGGCATGCAAACACTGCCCATTCCTGCAAGGTTATGTGTGGGCAGTCTGCCTCCCTATCCCAGTCCTGGTGCTGGCTGGTGGCTCCTGCTGCCCAGGAGCTCCCACCCCAGGGCCCCAGAGCCTCCTGGCCAGCTCAGCACTCAGCTGAGGCAGCTGAGGACACAGGCAGCAGGGAAGTTGGGGCAGTTGTCCTGCTAGGTAGGCAGACTGCCAGTGATCTGTCTAGAGGATTCCTAAAGATATTCAGTTCATTTTACAGTACCCTCTTTAGCCTTTCATAGTGAAAAGCTATTCACAGTAGCCTTAATATAATGAAGTTTTAGGAATATGGAATAATTTGTATAGAATATTTGTCTTTTAGAGAGTCAATAAAAGTAATTCCTGTCCACTTTCCTGTATTTTTTATGGTCTTACATAACAAATCTAGACATCATAAGGCCACTTATAATCAACAGTTTGGCTATTAATATTACTTCTTTATATAAAAAAGAGACTAAATTATCTCTTCTCCTACCCCCTTAGCGGTATCTCATTCATTAATGACACAAGTGTACAAGAGTGTTCAAACATGAGGAAATTTCCACTAGAGATAACTCTAACAGGGTTTAGGTAGAAGGCACTTACTTGAGCAAATGGCTGAGGTTCAGCTGCTCAGCCCTGCTGCTTTCAGACACAATTAGTTTGTTTTCAGAGACTGGCACTTGGATGCAACCGAGTCCCCCACAGGAGCAAGAGCATTGATTATAATAATGCACCTGGCCTTCAAAGCCAGCAGTCAATAGCAGATGTCTGGTGCTGTCAGTTGTGTTGTCCCTGGGATGACGATAACACCTGAAAGTGCAATAAAATTGGAAATGTATTAGGTATTTTCTCCTTTCAGTCCTGATCACAGCTTTTCCTGATTTGTTGACTACCAGTACCATTCAATCCACGAGAAGATGGTAAAACAAGTCTCACACATCTGAACTTGAAGAGAGATGTGCAGACCTGAAGTACAAAATAGCTTCTGTTTCTGTGAGGTCTTTTGCTACAGGCACAGTGAAAGTAGGATGCATAACTCTGAGGCAGAAAACACTGGCAGCTTTGAGTCTGCCACAGTTAAACAGATTTTGTGCAAGTAGCACATCACTCCCACAAGCCACAGAAAGTGAAAGAAAAATGATGGAGGTAATTACATCAGCTATTAGAGACTACCCCTGTCACCCCTTTGATTGTCAAATGTTCAAGCAAGGAAGTCAAATAAGAAATATAAATGTTAAATGAATTGTAGAAGGTAATAAACATAGAAGGTAATAAACAATCTACAGACCACTAGGAATTACACAATTCACCTGTTTGAATACAAACCATACTCAGCTGCCACCACTCTGGGATTTGAAGTAGAATCACTAAAACTCAGTCTCTTTGCAAACTTCATGGCCCAGAAAGTACATTGACCACTCTTTAGGACGTGAAACCCAGCTCTTCAAAGCTCCATTTAATTTCATCTCCTTTTCCGTTTCTGCTCCTAAAGAAATTAATTCTCAACTATCCTCTGGTTTTAGTAATGCAAGCTCAGATACATTTAGATTAATGCAATGGACACAGCATTTTGTGCATTTGTTTTCTATTTTTGACCTCAACAATAATGAGGTTTGTAGCTGGAAAGCAAAGGAATATCCAGAGTTTAAGGGTATGAAGAAGGTGAGATCTACCTGCAGAACCCTCCTGGCACAGCCTCGCCTGGGACTTGTGTTTATTAGTCAGTTGATAACAATTAGTTGTCCTGAAAGGTCATCAAGTTTCACTACACAGCACATCTACTGTTTTCCCAGGCTCCTGCTACCAGCAGATATGTTTGTGGGTAGTTTGTAGTGGCTTTACAGCAGAATCAGGAAAATCTGAGATAATTAACCCTGTGGGGTTTTTTTTCCCCTGTTTCACTGGTGTTTTTGTGCTTAATACAACCTTTGTTATAGAGTTCAGCTACTACTTAAATCTTCTGAATCAAGTGCTGTAGCAGCATGGTGTGAAGTGCAAGGGCTACAGAGAGGTAACAGGAAATGTGAGATGTGACCTAGCAGGGATGATCTAAACCTCTGCTGTGCCCATAACCTTGGAACAGCTTGACTGTTATGGAAATATCTCACAGTCTGAAGTGACACCTCAGTCCAGGAAATCCTTGATTATATTTAATCCTGAAACTCTGCAACCCAGTACTGGCTAGACCTGGAAGTCCGATCACCAATGATGATTAAAAAACATTCTCACAAAATAATATTTGACACAGAGTGACATATTTTGTGGCCTTCAGTAACAGCACTGCAGATAACAAAAATAAGGACCAGTCCATTTTTCCCTCGTCTATCACTATTTCTTCCATGTACATTTAAAGTTATAGAGAATATATTGCTTTAGAAATATTTCAAAGCAGAACAGCAATGTGTATCTTCCACTGTTATTCAGAAGGTTGTCCTCTTAAGACTGACAGGAAACAGGATGCTGGGATACACAAAAGTCCAGGATAAGCATGTTCTGGTGAGGAGCTCAGCAGCAAAGAAAATCACTCTGTTTCTCAGTTTCTTCCTCTGAATGTTTCCAGAGATCATCTTTGATAGTTATTGAACAAACCCCAACTTGTCTGTACACAGAAATAACAACACTACTTGGCAGTTTCATTCCAAACTGTGTTCCTTTTCTGTGGAGAGCCTGAATTTAAAAGCTTCAGGCTCTTTTTAGGATTTAGCTGGCAAGTAGCACATCACTCCCAGTGCCTAACAAAAATAATAACTTCTGTTTTAGAGAAACAAGGAGTATAAGCTGGTTGACTCAGTAATTCCTCAAGTCAGTCGTGCAGGACAAACACACCACTGAAACTGAGCACAACCTTGGGAGCAACTGAGGGGCTTTGTGTGGCTGCTTGAAACCCTGGGCAGCGTGACAGAGCAAAGGCTCCTGCCCAAACATCAAACAGAAATGTTTTGATTCACCAGTTTGTTTCTTCCTTTTTCCCTGGTCAGGTTCAGGTATTTTATCATTGCAGAACTGCAAGAACACGTTGGCAAGTCTGTCTGACCCGATGTGCAGGCTGGGCAGGCTGTGCTGCAGCAGAGAGGAAACCCCCTGAGCAAGCCCTTCCCTGATGGAATGAGCAATTTGTGCCACTACCAGGCCTCAGGAAAAAGTCTAGCCAGGTCCGTTTAAAGCCCAGCACAGAACAATACCAAAAAAACCAGGAACAAGTTGCAGGATTATACTTTTAAATTTGCTTTAAAATCAATTACTATCAAAGTTTATAATTAGATTATATTTAAACATTTATTACTTACATTGAATAAATGGATTACTTTAAAAATCTGATCACTTCGAAGTGGATTACTTTTCCGTAAAGTAGTCACATTTGAAATCTGAATGTCCTTACAAAGAATCAGATGCTGAAATTGTGACCAAACTACATTTTTTCAACGTTTTTTTGATTGCACTTAAAGATCTAATTCAATTTCTTGTTATTCTGTCAAAAAAAAATGGCATTACATTTAAAATATCCAACATGTTTTCCTTCTGTTCTCACTGAATGAAGGAGAGAAAAATTAATCTGTCAGAACAAAGCTGTAATACAGGAAAAAGGAAGTTTAAAACCCTGCTGCAGCCAGGTTTGAACACAACCTTATTTTGTTCACATTTCTTCTGGTAGAATCACATTAAACAACTTGCTCTTATAAGGGATTTAATTTTCTACACTCCCTAGAAACCTGTGAGATTGTGTTTGAAGATTATTTTGGATTTCAAGGACTGTAAAGGAACTCATTAACAAATTAGCAGCTGCTGAGCTCTGTTGCTCTGCCACAGCTGATGGAAGCTCATGGTGAGTTCTGGTCTGAATCTTAAATCTAACGTTTGAGTGTGATGGCCAAACTAGGAAAATTTCCCCTTTTCTTACTGATCTTTGCAATAACTAACCCTTTTCAAACAGATAAGCTTACATACATTTCATTTATAAATTCTGTTCATTTTTTATTCTTACAGGATGACTATTTAGATCCAGATCAAGTATTAACAGAAGAGTTGGTTTTATATCAACAATCTGAAATCCTTTCAAATAACTAAACCCAAACTCATTTAAAGGCTGCTCTGTTTTTCATTAAAGCTTAATTCCAACTTTTGGTACTGTGGGAAAGGATATGAAGTTGCAGATCACTTACAAAATGCTCCTGCTCAGTGGACTGGCTAAAATAACTCACACAAAGTCACAAAAATCACAAACCAGAAAATCTGCAGGACCAAGTTCCAAACCCATTCTGGAAATGTATTAAGCATTTAAAGACATAAAACTGAATATTAACTTTCTTACTAATGCAAGCAGAACAATTTTATGTGCCAAATGCAGACACAAAACACACATTTATACATACTGTATATATGTATGTGTGCAACTATAAGCACATACTGTGAATTTCTACAACTTACTAGTTTCTCATGATGCATGACAGCATCATCTATCAAAGGATTATTTCTCACATACTGAACATAATCTCAATTCTCATTTCATTTACCTCAGAGGGGTTTTTAAAGCAAAAGATGGGATCTTATATTCATATCTACTTCAGAATACTTCCAACTTGGTACTGTGAATTCCACTCCTGGCTAGTGCTTAGAAGAGACAAGACATTTTCAAAAGAAAGGACACCTACACATGGTTCTCATCCTACCACCAAAAATGTGGATTTTGAACCTATCCAAGAAAACTGCTAATCTCCCATCTGTAACAATGCATTTTTAGGACTTTTACTGCCACTATCCAGTGGCACCAGAAAAAATGTTCTTTTGCAACCTCTTCATAGTGTTGCATTTTTGGAACCCATATAGTGACCATACCAGTCACCATGTCCTTTCCATAAGCTTTGGATGTCAGGGTAAACTCACAGGAAATAGTGAATCAAAATATATTTGACATAAAATACCTTTTCAAACGTGGGCATTATCTTTTTTATTGTTTCTCAAGAATAACATCAAATAGAAGCTGGGCCATAAGAGAAGGTCTCAAAGGGAAAGGCTATTGAAGTTGTCTATTGAAAATTTTATTTTTCACCCAAAATAATCCATTTCGGTCAGGTACTGACATTGGGAACTCTGCAAGCAGGCACAAATATCACATCTTGATGTTACCTGTAGTTTTTGATGCTCAGGAACTTAACAAAAAGAGATCAGAATGATGACAATTATAGTAGTGAAATGGATATAGTACTAATGGAATGAAAAAAGTTTTGTTAAATTCCGAACAATTCTATGTCCGTCCCCACTCTTTGTCTCTTAATTCATTCCTCTTGATCTTCCCAGTGATTGTCTTTGGCAGCTCTTTGACAAATTCCACCTAGATAAAATAAAGAGAGAAAGCAATGCAGCATGTTCTACAGAGCTGGCTCTCCGAGACTCTCCAAGCATATGCGGAAAACTGAGAGGACTCCCATCAAGAACTGCCTGCCTCAAATCCAAGCCAAACCAAAGCAGCACATTGTGAAACCATCTCTTTGGCTGCCTAGATGGCCCAACATCTGTACAGCTGCCTCTCAGCTGACTACAGCAAGTCACAGCAGAAGGGTGAATGCCTGAATGGTATCAGAGGTGAATGATAAAAAGATGGGGAAAAAAAGGATGTTACAGCCCCAAAGTCTTTAATGGCTCTTAGTTCTGTGAGTTCTGCTCAAGTTAGCTAAGGCACTGCAGTAGCTCTTTTCCTGTGGTGCTGGGATTACTAAGAAACACAGAGTGTATCCTTTACTGCGGTCTCTTTCAAATGAATCATGAAAATCTGAATGATAATTCTCCTGAGATTTAGGGAAGGGTGCCCCGTTTTAAAGTTTCTCCTCAGAAATATTTACCTTTCTAGGGTATTTATATGGAGCAGTAGTTTTCTTGACATGGTCCTGCAAGTCACTAATTAATCTCTCCCGGTCAGTGGATGAAAAGTTTGGGGACAGAACCACAAATGCTTTCACAACCTGTAAGGTAAAATTAACAAAAGTGATTTGATACCATCCGTTTTTAAGGGCTCATGTGCAGGTTACCAGTGAGCAGTACTGCTCAGAGTCACAACAGTCATGAGGAACAGAGAAACCAGCACATGAAAAGAAACGGTTGTGCCCAGCCTCTGCACCTGTATGTGCAGATGGGAAAGTTTAAACGACAGTTTTTGTGCCTTCATTACAAGGAAGAGCATTTGCCCTTTATTCTCAGCATCAGCCAAGAGGAGGGGGCAGTAAAAGGTGTCTCTGTAGAGCTCTCCCTGAAGTTAAGGGACATTTTGTTTCTCTCTGAGTTCACACTGAGGACAGTAAGCTCTATTATCCTGGCACAGGATTGTGCTTTCGCCACTCCTGCAGCCCATGTCTAATGCTTGGGCAGTTACATTAGAACTTTGGCTACACCAAGAGTCATAAATGACAATTTCAGTGTATAGATGAATGCTTAAGAACAAGGGCAAAGTAAACATCACAGTAGTGTTCTCCACAGAGAAGATCTTGCGATGAAAAGAAACTCAGAAGAGCAAAGGCATGTAAATGGGAAGGGATTTTGCTTGTCAGCCCCACTAGGATTATCCATGATAGAAGTAGATGTGATGCTTAGGAACAGTTTATTTGTGGACCTGACAGTGCTGGGTTCATGGTTGGACTCAATGATCTCAGAGGTATTTTCCAACCTAAACAATTCCACGATTCTAAGATGACATTATTGCCTTAGAGCTGTACGTTATTCAGTAAAGCAGAAATTCCTTTATATCATTATATATTTGGACAAATGCATTGCTTCCCCCCCTCCATTTAGCATTGTTACCTCTCCTCTGAGGGGGTCTGGGCTGCTGACAACAGCTGATTCTACCACAGCTGGGTGCTCTATCAGGGCATTCTCTACTTCAAACGGCCCAATGCGATACCTAGGTAAGGAAAAATAAAAATCAGATTTGGCTCTTATTTTTTATCTGGAAAAAACAGTACCAAATGTATTTCAATTTTCATGTTGAATTAAAGAACAAACCCAGAACAAATCAACAACCAACTACAGAAGCTTTAGGCAAGATGGGAAAGCTGGCTGGGTTAGAAGTAGGAGTGTTTCATAGTTGTCTTGTGGCAGAGGATTGTTGGGGCTGTGGATACTTCTCCATCTGTCCTCTCTCCTTTGGGGCCCTTAGGCTGGAGCTCCATCCCACCCTGTGGCTGGGGTCTGCAGCAGCAGCCTGTGTCACATTATGGTAACACATCATACAATATCAAGTTCTTTCAACATGTTAAAAATAAATTGTTTCAAAAGCTCTTTGAATCCATTAGAGATTCCTCCAATTTTAGTCAAAAATAAACTAGATAAACATCCCTCCTTTGCCAGCTGAAGTCTTTATTCCTTGTTGAAACACATGAGATGTTGCAGCGGAAATGGATCCAGTATCATCACCAAGATGATACTGTGGGTCTGTGAAAAGCTAATAATAACAGCAAGTATTCCAAAGTCAAGAGGTCAACACATTCCTATCACAGGATTATGAAGACAGAAGCTGACCAGGACACAACATGTAAGAATATACAATGGCAGAATTAGAATGGGTGTGTGCAGACTAACCCTGAAGAAATGATGATGTCATCGTTTCTGCCAATAAACTGGAAATATCCCTCTTCATCCATAATCCCTCTGTCTCCAGTGACATAAAAATCCCCACGTTCAGTTTCTGCAGTTTTCTTAGGGTTATCCTTAAAGTGGTTTACAAGCAGTAGTTTAGATTTTGAGCATGCATTAGCTATACATTATGCTATAACACACATAACATCAAATGCACTGGAATATTTCAGTCAAGAATGTACTGATATTGCTATAAAATACAATAAAATAGGTTTAAAATAATTTCTATTCTTTAAGAAAAAAAATAACTTGATGCTAAATTATTTTCTTCCCTTTTCGAACACCCACCAATCCAAATAAACAAATTACTCAGGTAATAAATAATAAAATTGTGAAAAAAATAATATAATAATAAATAAATAAATAAATAATAAAATGGTGAAAAATGTCCAGCCTTTAGGACCACTATGCACCTGGAGAGCTTTTGGGGAGATTGGTGGCGAGGAATAAAAGAAAGTTCTTACTAAATATTCAGAGAAAAAACCAAGTGGTCTTATAGGTTTGCTTCTGATAGCAATTTCCCCTGGTTGTCCTGGAGGCAGGATATTGGCATTTTTGTCTATGATCTAGAATGAAAAACAATTCTTATTTTAGTCCAGTGGAAAAACAAACTGCAACCACAAATCCAACCAAACAAAAAAATCCCCCATGACAGAATCTAAAGAGCAGTCAACAAACCTGAACGTCATAAAGGGGAGCTGCTTTCCCCATTGATCCAGGTTTAATCTTCATTCCTCCAAAAACAGAGCAGATTACTCCCTGTAAAAATCAAAATCAAACCAAAGTTCTGCAATAGAAAATTGCTACATTTACACTCAATTCATTAAATGTAGTTTTTAGACCAAATTCTAAAGTAAGGAATTAAGATTCATAGGATCCTACATGTCAGTGCTGTATGGTACAGATAAGCAAAATCATAAAACTCCCTGAAAGAATCCTGTTCCATTCTCTGTGAAAAATTCATGTCCTCTGCTAATCAGGCTTCTTCCCTTAGATTTAAACTCTGCCCTCTTGACTCTGATAGTCGCTTGGAATTAGCTTAAGGACATTTGTGGAAATATTACAGCACATTCCCTCCCAAACCCCCATGTTTCTGGTGGGTTCCGTGAGGAGAGCCATGGGAGCGAGTTCTTTCAGAGGTTACCAGGGAGGGGAATTACTGAAACATTCACAGTAATGTAAAGGAGGAAACAGACTGTGTTCTTACAAAACAAACCTTACAGCAAAAAGAAATTCCAAAGATTTACTAGGCTATTGTCCCTGCAGATGTACCATTTCAGTCTGGCCATATACTTCACAGATGTCCAGCCCAGTCTGGCTCTTCCACTGCTCCATGACTTCTGGGTTGAGTGGTTCCCCTCCACTTATGCAGTACTTCAGGTTCATGAATTTGTATCTTCACAGGGAGTTAAAAACAAGAAAGGCAATACTTAAATCTAGAGGGTGAGACCAAGAGCATGCAAGGGTAAACACCAAGGGAGAGGTGTTTACTGGGGGAGTTAGTGCCACAAAGTGGGGAAATGAGGGGGGCCCTAATGCTTCTGCTCCCAATACAACAAGAGTATCACTCTGTGTTCAAAACTCTACATAAGTAGCAGAGTTAAACATGTGAAAAATAAAATTTTTGCTGAAGTCAGCTGGGGTTATAAATCACCAAATACTGATCTGCTGAGCCAGGGCTCTGATTGCTGACCCTCTGCAACAGGCCAAGTGAGAAATTTCAAGAGGGAAGGAAGGAAGGAACAATGACAGACAGTGAGAGCTGGAGCAGAGGGTGAGGTACAACTGCCACCACAAATAATTCCCTCATAGTTATGCTGACATGCACTTTCTAGGATGAAGTCTTCCCAAAGTGTGGACAATTAATGTGGTAAACAAAAATGATGACAAAGTATTTAAAAGACTCTCAGTTTCATATTCACTAGTATAGTAGCACAACTCTCAAATTTCTGAGGGAAAACATCAAGTTTCTCTGTTTGACCAAAAAACTCAGCAAAACTCAGATTTTGCATGTTGGTCTTCTTGTGAAGGACATTTTAAACTAAATTACTACCCTATTTTGGATCAAGCAGTTAGATATAGGAGATGACTACATTTAGTTAGGGTAAATTAAACATTAGTAAATAATTTTTTTACGTACTTGGAGAGATCATTTTGCACCAGCATGCGGAACAATGTTGGAGCACCAACCAGGGTGTCAATTGGGAATCTGCAGAGAGTCTAGAGGGTTAAACAAGAAGGACATGTGAAGCTCAGACAAAAAACTGCCTTGGGAATGTACAGTAAAGAGATGACACAGAAAGGAGAAGTACATTTACCCCCTATGTAAAAACATCACACCCTCTGTTAGGTGAGGAGCCTTCCTGCAGTTGGTGCAGTATGCAGAGATTGTTTATTTGATTACAAAAATCAAACACATCTATCTGATGCCAGGACCCCATAGCCTGGGGCATGGCCAGAAGAGTTCCTCCTCTGTCTACATCATAGGGAAGAGAAACATTTCATTTCTGCACTACCCACTAATATTATTTCCACAGTCATTAGAATGAACAGTAGGCATTTAATGCTGCTTTTGGATGATATTCGTTCACATGCTCACCAACTATGAGTAAAATGTATGAATGGATTGCATGCTTGTCCCCTTCTGTATACATTAAAAATGAAAGTAGGGGCTTTACACAACAAATACGTTATCTCAAACACTACTATAAACAAAACCCTCATGAAATCTGTGGATGCTGTCATGAATTGTTTTTGGCATGTTTTCTGCAGATGAATTCATTTCTGTGAGATTTCCCTTACATTTAGGATGACTGCTGAGTCAGTCTGTGGTAGGTTATGTATAAAGACGCATGATCCAAAAACCCAGGGTTCAAAAAAAGATGCTACTGAAGTTAGTATCCATCCGGTGTCTGCTGTGTTCCATATCACATTAGAGGGAGTCGAATCCAACCAGTACCTGATAGAACAGAAAAAGGAAAAATAAAAAGATAATGAAAAATACCCAGACAGAGGGTAAGAGGTATTAATTGGAAGACTGAGGCACTGGGGGGAACCTAGTCCTTAGCAATTTGATGGGGTTTTTACTCTGATTTCAAAGGGAGGAGTGCTGGGGATGTACACTGGTATTTCTCATGCAGCTTCAATTATCTTATATTCAACCAGGCTTAACTCTTTCATACCTTTCACTTAAAAGGGGTCTGAAACCAAGGCTGCCCTGGGAATGTTGAGCCATCTTTGGAAAACCTGTAGTTCCACTGGTAAAGAAGATAATCATTGGGTCTTGAATCCTTGTTTTGACGCAGGAATGGTCATCAGATTGGTTTCTGTAAAAAGAAGGAGACTATAACTTCAATGGTTGTAGGTGATGTAAATGAGTGCTTGTGGGAACTGATTTGTCCTCGTGACTGCAGTGGCACTAAGTCACACTCACTGGTACAGCTCAGTGAAGTTCAGCCATCCCTCCCTCCTGCCGTTGGACACCATTAGCTTGGTTTTCAGGAGCTGGCACTGGGATGCCACCGAGTCCACTGCAGGAGCCAGTTTGTCAGTGGTAATGATGCACGCAGCCTTTGATGCCTGCAGTCGGTACAGTATGTCTTTGGCTGATAATTGGGATGTTCCTGGGATTATGACAATTCCTGGAAGAGAGATAAAGTTAGTTTGTGCTGGTTTTTTTCCTACATCTGATTCTTTTCTGAAAACCTAAGCTATTAACTATTCCCAAACTGATCTCTGATACGGATTTGCCCTGGTGTTCCCCAGCCAAACAGACTATATTATTGCCTGTGCTCTTCTGTCAGGAATGAAATGTGAACCTTCCTGGTGACTTCCATGGCTCTTTCCTGCCTTCTGGCATCTCTTTGCCCAGTGCATGAGCTGCCTCTCCTATGGCCCCTAGTGAGAAGCCTTTAGGACTGCCTGGCAGTCCACTCACTGGATTATTACACAATTTTCCTTGATAAACCACATCCCCTCTTGATCCTCTCAACCAACTTGCAATGACTGTTTTACCTCACTGACCTGCTCGCATACAAGCCACCTTGACCAGCCACCATTCTGGAATTCGTGGCAGGATCAGGATAAGCCTGTCTCCCTTCTGCAGTCCACATTCTTTAGTCAGCACATTGGCCACTTTCCGAGACAGGAACCCCAGCTCCTCAAAGCTCCACTTCACTTCTTCTCCTTTGTCATTTACCCACCAGAAAGCAGGGTTTGATGGCCTCTTTCCAGCCTACAAAACATAGGAATTCAAATGTAAAATACTTTCTTCTGAAAGACCATGAAATAATAATGCACACACATCTGTAAATTATGGAAGATCTGAGTATTTGACAGCTGCCATACAAACTATTTTTTTCCTTGTCCTTAAAGGATTGAGATTTGCTATTCATCAAGCTCAGGTATTCCAAATAGATTCTCCTTTTCTGAACTTGAAATGTTTACCAGCCTAATTGTCTCCAGACCCAAGTCCTATTTTGGATCCTATTTCAGTTTTAGCTTTATGCTGCGCATTAATGCTCCTACAAAATAGCAATAAATAAAGCAAGAAAGAATGAACTTCTGTATAATTTCCTGATGCAAATTTGGTTTGGCGACTGATTGTTTTTATAAAGAAAAAAACCCAGCTTATTCCAAATGAAATGTAAAATTAAAGTATTTCATTGGCACAACAGAAGATCACCTACCTTTTCAATCTCAGACCATTTGTCCAGTACATCACTTGCAAAGTTAAAGTACTTTGGGATTTCCTGTTTTCCCTGTCTGACAGACTCATACTGGGAATATACATCAGAGGAAAGCAGCCTGGGATGTCCATGGAAAGTCCTATTAGGAGGCTTCAGAGTCCAGAATAGTTTTAGGCTCTGTAATTTAAACAGCAACTTCATGGCAGAAGATTATGTGTCTAGATGCTGTAGACTATATAAGAAAATTGCAGAGTATGAATCCTGCAACAACAAACAAACAAAAACCAAACCAACAAAAAAAGAAAAATCGAAATTATCCAAAGATAATCCAGTTATGAATTAATGAATTCTTCATTAAAGTCAGTTAGGCCAGTCAGAGCCAGACTGATGATTTTAACACGCTAATTAAATGTTAAGTTCCCTATCCTGCTTTCTCAAGTTTTTAATTATTAAATTAATTGTGCACAACTCTCCACAGTAAAACACAACATCAGCTGTTATTGTTTGCATTAGAAGAATGTTCCTGTTTCATACATTCAGTACCTGATTCTCTATTCTTTTTTCTTTTCTGTGTGTTTCCAAACTACTTCCATCAAGAATCTCACTGCTTTAGCCTCAGCAGTTGCTGACTGATTCATTCACTCACCACATCAATCCCAAGAACATTCATTTCGTTATGTAGCCCCTGAGTTGGATAGAGACTTTTCTATTCCTTTTCCTGACTAGTCTGCTATGGAAAGGAGAGATCAGGAGTTGCTGGAGGAAATCCTCTTCATTCATTTTACTCACCTGTTAGGTCATGTTTCCCATATAAGACATTGTAAAGATCAGCTGTTCCCTGGAGATGTGAAACCTGAGCACTTCTTCCTAAAGGTTTTGGAGTGAAACCCTTCTGACTTTGTTGCTCACTTCTTCTGGAGTAAAGAGAACAGAATGTGGCACAAAACAGACCAAGCAGCAAAGCTCTTTCTGTGGAGTAAGTTTTTCATGTAATCATTTACACCATAGTTAATTGTGTGCAATTTGCACCTTAGCCTAAGGCATTTTGGATCTTCTTTTGCCTCAAATTTAACCATTTAAGTAGATCTCAAATTCATCATGATGAAGAGAAGCATTAAAAAGAATTGGTTTTTTTCTTCCACTCTGAAAGAATTTGAGAATGTTACAGTGGTAGTATTGACAAGAAAATATCAACGTGCTGCTGGTACCCACCACAGGACAAAGATCATTTTTATTAATTTCTCTTTTATTTGTATGTATCTGAGAGTTATAGTTACACCTTACCCCCCTCCCCCTCTGAATTACTTGTAACTCCTGCCTTCTGAAAAATTTGTAGGTGAATGGCAAAAGTGGTTCCAACAGCACATATCCTCAACCCATATGAGCATTTTCTACTTTTTCTTCTACAGCTTGTTTTTCCCAATGTTTCCAACTGTTCTGGGTCATAAACATATGCCAAGTTTGATGTGTTATGGTTGGTACAGGTAATGGAATATCTCTCCTTGTTTTCCAGATCACTTTTGCTCTTTTTTCACATTTTCCCATTCTTTCTTCCTTAGAACGTTTCTCTGGACTTTCCCAGAAACTGTCTTTGGCAGATCCTGAACAAACTCCACCTGAAAGGCAAAAATACGTCCAGGTTAAATTCCCAGCTAAGGAAAGACACACTTTCATTATGACTGGGGGTAAAAGATGGGAAGCTGCACAGCCAGGGCTGGGATGGTGAAATGCTGACTAAATGCCTTTCCCATTTGAGCTGCTGTGAAAACCCCAGTACTCCATGAAAGAAAGACTGGGCCCTCATGAATAAAATCTCATGACCACTGCTTCCCTCCGGGTACTTTCTAGCACACACAGCCAACCCAAGGCTACAGCTGCAACAGACCCTCTCATCTACTTTTATTTCATCTCACTCTGCTTGGAGTTTGTCAGAATGCTGTTGAAAAAGAGCTGAAGCAGGAGAAAAAATGCTCAGTTTATGGTACAATTAGAGAACCTGTCTTTTTGGGCTGTTCTTACCTTCCTTGGATACTTGTAAGGTGCAGTCACCTTCTTGACATGTTCTTGAAGTTCAAGAGTTAGTTTTTCTCGATCATGTGACACAAAAGCAGGAGCTAAAACAATGAAGGCTTTGACCACCTGTGCCACAAAAAGGAAGGGTTGCATTAACTTCCAGAGGTGGCAATGAGGGAATACATTTGTTGTGAAAAGCGACTGTCAAAATTCAGAATGCAAAATGTGAGTTTTTTCTTTAATTCCCTTTTCATTAGCTGTTTATTACAGAATGCTGCGTGGTCAAGGATCCATTCTATAGCAGAGGATTTTTTTCCTTATTTCAAGCTTTTCTTCCCCTTAACATTATATCCTATTAAAGCTGAAAATCTTGATCCTGTTGCTCAAAGAAATGTTGCAAAATTGGAGAATATAAAACAAAAATTAAACATTCTTGATCATTGCTACAGTGCACTGACAAAATGAGAAATAATCAAAATTTCATTGCTTAGACAAAACCATCACATGATTAGTCTGAAAATCCAAATTTTTTCCCCACATAAAACCCTGCAAATAAATAATTTAGAAATTGTAAGATCTGTCAAGATACAGATCTTCAAAATGTTAGCCCACCTAATTTCAAAATCCTGCAACACTGAATTCCAAGGAAGCTTAGTACACACACAGGAATATTGATGTTTCAAATAAAGGGTATTTCTTTTACATCTTTTTGCTACTTTGTTTTACCTCCCCTCGCACTGGGTCGGGGCTGCTGACAACAGCCGCCTCTGCCACCGCTGGGTGCTCTATCAATGCACTCTCCACTTCAAAGGGGCCAATGCGATACCTGGGGGAGCACAAGGACACCTCAGCCCCAGCACATGGCCCAGCCCATGGCTCTTTCCAGGCTGCACTTCAAGAGGCAAATCTAAAAGGAAATGCCTTACCCAGCAGAATTAATGATATCATCATCTCTTCCAATAAACCAGACATATCCCTCTTCATCCATAATGCCTCTGTCCCCAGTGACATAAAAATCTCCACGCACAGTGGCCGCAGTTTTCTCTGGATCATCCTGGCAACAATCAAACATTTCCAAAAACATATCTTATAATTAGTGAATGGTAATGCATTTACTTTGCAGTGATGCTAAAAATGATAAAAATTATTCTTTAAGTTCTTCTCAGAATGAGTGTGTTCAATATTGTTTTATATCTTCAACTAAAAAGCACAGAGCCACGTTAATTAGCAGTTTGATGCCTGAAGTGGAAAGGAGCATGACACTACATACACAGAGTGTATGTAGAGATTTCTGTTCTAGAGAAAAAGTTGTGCTCTATTGAAATGCTCATCCATCACAGCGAATGTGTAACCCACAAAAACGTGTAACCCACTCTGTTCAAGGAAATGATTTTTCATTGCAGGGGGCTGCCACAATAACCACTAGTTAAAAGAAACTTCTTACCCTTAACTGACAGGAACAAAACTCAAATGAGGTCACCTGCAGCCAAAACTTCATTATTTGCATTGACCTATAGGATCTCCATATCCAGTGTAACCTCCTGGTTACACAGGAAAGCACTTTGACAACAAAAGACATTAGTGAAAACCAGAAGATATAGTATTGAACTTGTAGAAGTTTCTTATCTCATAGTGAGCAATTACATTCTACATTTAAAAGTTGTTGTTTGAGGATGCTACAAATATCCAAATATTATGGGGGTTCAGAACAGGATTAAAAACATAGATAGGTCCCCCAAAGCTTATTCATTTATGTTCATTTGCAGGGGAGAATATCTTTAAGTTTGCCTGATTCTACTGTTTTCTTAAGAATGTCCTGCACCTCAACACCACCACACACTGATCAGGCTCAAAGTCCTCAATAACCCAGTGAGACCTTCTGAGGATTCTGCATGGAATTCTGCTCCTGGCAGAACTTTGCCCTGGGTCCCTCCCAGCCTCTCAGCAGACACACACACAGCAAGTCAGGCTCACCAAGTACCCGGAGAACATACAGAAGGGTCGTGTGGGATGCACTCGGATAGCAATGGTGCCCTCTTTTCCTGCAGGCACAACAGCCCCCTGGTCATCTATAATCTGCAGCAAGGACAGACACAGCAGCAGTGCTTTGATCAGCTCAGAGGAACATCTGCTCCAGCTCAGTGCAGGGCACAGCAGGGATGGAGACAGCATTGCTTTACTGTTCTACCCATAGCTGCCACATATCCACATACCTGCACATCATAAGGGGGAAGAGGTTTTCCCAAAGAGCCAGGTTTAATTTTCATTCCTTTTATATTGGCACAGAGTCCCACCTGCAGAATAGATTTTAATTTTTTTAAATTGTTGCGGCATCTTGTAAATTTTATTATTGTTTGCATTAGAGAGGACTTCTCTTTGTGACTTTGTTGTGACAAGGGCTGAATCAGGACCAAATCACCATGCCTCTCGAGAACATCAGAGACATATTGAGAGGGATTTCAGGTCAGACCTGTATGAGCTTGGTTTTTTTGAGTCTGAGCCAGTGGGCTGTCCTGCAAACACTTGACTTTGCAGGAAGCAGATGTGAAATTATTATAGATCTTATTTCAATAATGGGACAATTAATTTGGGACCGTTTCAAGGGCAAAATGGGAGAAGGTCTGAGGTCTGAGTCTTAATAGTTTTGTTAATGTTCACTTACAGAGAAGTCTGGGATGTGAGCTGGTTTAATATTTGCCAGTAAAATCTCACAGACTAAATCGATAGCTGGAGCGAATTATTTTTTCAGAGTCTTTTTTGAAGTAAAGATGACAAAGGGATCTCCTACAACATATTTGATCTGAAGTGCCTCTGGCATAGTTTTTGCAATGGTCTAAACCTTTAAAATATGCAGCTTGCTGATTCTGGAACTGTACAATCATAATTATACAAAGAGGTCTTGTTTGTTTTTTTTTTAAATCATGTAAGTGAATCTCAGCTTTTCCATTGATTTATCAAGGACACCATGGCTCAGGTATTGTTACCTTTGAAAGGATATACTGCAAGAATTAATGCAAACGTACTGTTTCGCTCTGGCCATAACCTTCATGGATATCCAGCCCTGTCTGGGTTTTCCACTTTGCCAATACTTCAGGATTGAGTCCTTCCCCTCCAGTTACACAGTGCTTCAGACTTGGGAACTTGTACCTTGAGAGGAACAGCAAATGAAATAATTTTCTTAACTCCTAAAATGAGCAGTGAGCAACCTTAACTGAACAGACTTCCTGGGCTTTCCAAGCAAACCTAAAACTGAAGGAAAGGCTGAATAGGAAGACAGAACGTGAGCTCTCTGCTAAACCTGGGTTGGCTTTTTTCAGGATGAAAGACCTATGTGACAAGAATAAGTACCTTACCAAAGATGTGAAAACTCTTTGCACACTTCTCACAAGCTGGGTACTTTATGGAGTGACAAACCAGTGGGAACAGCTGCCAAGTAACTCTCAGCATGTGAAACTCCTCTAACTGCTCCCTCCATTCTCAAGCACCTGAGAACAACTCCATGGTGCATCAGTATCTCCCTGATCTAAAACACTGAGCTAAATTGAGCTCTGAACCCTAAGTTCAGAGGAAGTGACCATTTAAAGAAACCTCCCTTGTTTCCTCTGTGCTGTCTATTCAAAGACCCAGTCCTGAAGCCCAAGTAGCCTGAGGTGTGACTAATTATTTTCACATTTCAAAACTGAGAGCCTTCTTTACTGAGAGCAAGTTATACTAGTTAGATTGCCTTTAACTGTACTAGTTAGATTGAAAAAGAGAATTAAGGAACCTAAGGAACCAACCACTGAGAGCTGTCTCAGCATTATAGCCCAGCCTCCTTGCCCTCCCTGCTGTACCTGCTCATATCATGTTGGACCAGCATGCGGAAGGCGGTGGGAGCCGTGCAGAAGGTGGTGATGGGGTATCTTGAGAGAGTCTAGAAAAATAGGAAGTTACTCTGTTGAACAGAAAGTGTAATGGTGTGTCTGACCTTGTGAATGTTCAGGTGATTAACACCATTTACATGCTCAAATGTCTGCAAGACGAAAACCATAAAAATGCTGTACCAGGCAGTCCAGTTCCTAGAAAATACAGTATGTTCTGTCCAACAAAAGTCACTCAAGTAAATGAAGGACCAGTGAGAGCAGTAGCCCCAGTTATGTTTTTTGGGGGGTTTTCCAATGTGTCTGTGTCCCAGGCTCAAGTCTAACTGGTGATAGGAAACTAGACCAGAACTTTTCCAGTATTATTGTTGGGAAAGTCAAGGTTTATGCCCCACACAAGAGGCCAATGTTTGAGAAGAATCGTCCAGCTGAGTGGTTTTGAAAAATAGCTGGGAAGAAGAATAGGCATTCTAGTACCTTTGGATTGCTTGGGATTACTCACCTCTCCAACAACTTCTGGTTTAAACAGCGGCATATTGTGTACAAAGACACAGGATCCACAGATCCATGGTCCAAAAACACTGCCATAGGCTGATTTTGCCCAGCCAGTATCAGAGGTATTCCACATTATATCTGAAGGAGTCAAGTTCAACCAATACCTGATGAAAAAGCAGAGATGAAAAAAACTTTCAGGGAAAACAAATCAGTACCGAGCCACAGATTTAAACTGAAGTGTAACTTTTAAGGTAAAATGAAATGGCCCAAGGTTGCTTTGGTTCTCAGGGAAGGTCGACCCAATATGAGAGCACTGGACTTCCTCTGGTGTTGCTATAGGGACATTTTCCTTATTGCTTCTCTGCTTTTAACCCTGCAAGTGACACAGCTCTGCACATGATGAGTTCTACCGGGCCTTCAAGAAGCCTTCAATAACAAGGGTTTTCCCATGACAGGGCAAAGATTAGGAAGGTGCAAATCCTACAGTCATCGATTGCCTACAATTATTGGAGTTTAAGGTCACATGTTCAGTTTAATGTAGATCATGTCACTTAACGAGGACCTGGGAGGAACTTCAAGGTAATACCTGCCAGTGCTTGCAAATCCAATGCCGTAACTGCTCTGGGTGTGCAACACCATTTTTGGGAAGCCTGTAGTTCCACTGGTAAAATACACTACCATTGGGTCTTGACTCTTTGTCTTGACACACTGGTGGTCAGCAGATGCAACCCTTCAGAAGAAATGGTAAATTCCAGTCACTACATGCAGATTTCCACCAGGGAATCAGTATTTTTAAGGTTTAGGAGTTCAAGAGGAAAGTTGCCCCAAAATATAAGATCTTACTAAAGAAATAGTTGCATTATATATCGCAGGGAAAAGTTAGTGAAGACATTTGCCTGTCACAAGTACACTCTGAATCACAAGGCTGAGGAGCAAGAAGAAGCTGAAGGACCTAAAACTTGGGTCCCAAAACCTGGGTCGAACAAATCTGTACTTAATGCAGTGTAATCACAATGCTGTGAGTTGACAGAGAAATGTAACTCATTTGTATTTGGAAAACTCCCCCAAAACTAAGCAATGTCACCTGACTGGTACAGCTCCCTTCACCTCACAGGAAAGATGGCAAAAGAGCTGGATACTCACGCAAGCAGTTCTTTGAGGTTCAGCCACCCAGCCCTGCTCCCTTTGCCTACAATGAGTTTACTTTTCAGGAATTGGCTGCCTGGCAGGACAGATTCCACTGCAGGTGCCCGTTCATCATCAGTAACAAAGCACTTGGCCTTTGAAGCCTGGAGTCGGTATAAGATGTCTTTGGCTGTTAGTTGGGATGTTCCTGGAATAAGAACAATTCCTGCAAAAAAAGCAAGAATTGACAAAAGTCAGCATTTCCCAAAAATACTCGATCATGTCTGTCTGTTGATGCAGATTTTATCCAATATGGATGTTCAGAAGTTGGAAAGCAGAGTAAAATGGATATATTGAATTATTAATGACTCTAAACATATAAACTATTCCATTATGGACTCAGCTCCCTTACAATGGATGTGGTCAAGTCTGCCCTTAGGCTGCAGCCATTCAGCCCTCACTGGCTTCCCCTGAGGATTTTGCTTGACTGGACCATGTCTGGCCCTGTGGCTCCTGTGTGGGTGCTGCCAATTCTCCTTCTAGGCCAAAGATAGTTGTAGAGGTCACAACTGAATATTGCTGTTTGCATTTTCTTCACCCTAATCTAACCCATGGCTTGTACCCTCTATTTGTTTTCTCTCTGCACCCAACAAGTCAGGGAGTCACTCACCTGTTCGCATGCAGGCCACATTCAGGAGCCACCACTCAGGAACACGGGGCAGAACTGCCACAACTCTGTCTCCTCTCTGCAAACCACAGGCCTCAGAAAGTACATTGGCTGCCTTCTTGGACAGAGAGCCCAGCTCCTCAAAGCTCCACTTCACCTCCTCTCCCTCATCATTGACCCACCAAAAGGCTGGATTTGCTGGCTTTTTCCCATCCTACAAGATGTGAGAAGATATTAAAATAAGACAAACCTTAAACTACAAAATAAATCCTAATAAAGCAAATCCTCCCTGGCAATCACTCTCTTAGTATTTAGTAATTACTCTCTCTGTATTTCTGACAAACAAAATAAAATGGTGCTTTCCACTCTGCAGCTTATACTGCCCAGTACCCATGAGGAAAAGTGATTTGTATCATCTGAAATTTGTTCCACTGTGTCCTCATTTTGGCTGGAATAGAGTCAATTCTCTTACCAAGTCCTGGTAAAGTGCTGTGGTTTATGAATTTAGGATGAGTGTAGTGTTGATAATGCACTGATGTTTCAGTTGCTGCTGAGCAGCGCTTACTGTAAGTCAGGGACCTTCCAGCTTCCTACACTCTGCCAACAAAGATGTGCATGAGAAGCTGGGTGGGTTTCTAGACAGGACAGCTGACCTGAACTGCTTCAAAGGATATTCCACACCACAGGAGGACCTGCTCAGTTTATAACCTGGGGGGAAGTTTGTAGGGAGGTGTTTCGGTATGGGCTGGGCATCAATCAGTGGGCAGTGAGCTACTACTACTGTTATTAATGTTATTATGATGATGATTATTATTATAATACTTCAATACTTAAACTGTTCTTTCCTCAACCCATGGGTTTTACCTTTTTTTTCTCCTGATTCTCCTCCCCATCACACTGGCTGTGTGTGTCTCTGTGTGTGTGTATGAGATCTAGAGGCTCTGTGGTTCTGAGTTAGATAGCTGGGGTTAAACTACAACTCAATGTCTAGAAATTAAAAGACAAATACTACCTTTTCCAGTCGTGCCCATTCATCTAAGACATCACTTGCAAAGTTGAAATATTCTGGCAGTTCCTTTTTGCCCTGGCTTATAGATTCATAATAGGAAATAATCTGAGATGTAAGAAGCCTGTTGTTTCCATGGAATGTTCTGGAAGGTGACCTGAGAATCCACAAACACTGAGGAATCCAGGATTTAATAAATGTTCTCATGATATGTGGTGTTTTATCAGAGTGTGAGGGGAAGGAATCAGGTGCACGCCTAAGGAATCAGTCACCTGGAATGAAAGAAAATATATTTAAACCAATCTGTGGGAAATCAAGGCATAGAAAATTCTCGGCACCTCGTGCATACAGGCCCAAATACAGAAGAGAATACAGGGCTTGACCTGAGACCTTGGAAAAGGCTTCCAAATTTAGAGACTATAAGAAAGAATGTAGGTTTGTAGTTGAAGCAGATACATACTGACCTAGGTAGTTGAAAGTTTTAAGGTTTTAAAATTTAGGTACAGAAGTAGTTATAAAGGTAATAAGAAGTTTTCAGGTGTAGCAAGTAGTCTTGTGTGTCACTATATGATTGGATAAAACTGTCCCCATTGCAGCAGGACGTGTGATACAGTATTAATTATCCATTGGTGTGAAAGTTAAAACAATATGTGTGGCAGTAGATTATTGGCTAATAAACCTTTAAAAACCCCTGTAACCTGTGGCCTTGTGACCACTGACGACCACTGACCACGAAAACTCGTGGCATACGCAGTGAAGACATTCTCACTCCTTGAGACTGAGACAATAAATCATGTTTTAAGACATGTCTTACAGTGGTCCCGTGTCTCTTAATATCCCGATAAAGGGGTGCCCCATTTTCGCCACACCTTGGAACGCCCTGAAGAACTGAGACAATGGCAGCTAGAGGAAGCTGAATAGCGAGAGATGTTGATTTTGGAGGAAAGATGAACGGGAACTCCCCAAGCTGGTGAAAGGAACCAGGACACCCGTGCCACACGTTCGAGTATGGAGGGGGTCCAAAAAGAATCCCTGACCCATGAGGAAATCAGGTGAGCTTCGGGGAACATCGGGCAAGCATGCAGTGGAAACATAAACTGAGAGAATTGTGTGTGAACGCTTAAAAACGTTCATAAAGTCTAACGCTAGTACCGCGCCCGAGCATGGGCTAACACATGGGTGCGGAAAAACCTGCCTGAAAACAGACCCTGAGGCGGCTTTTACCGTGTCTTTTTGGGACTCAGTTAGTGCTCGATTATACCATGCGGTGAGATTTTGCAGCAGCAAAGTTAGTCCCAGCCTGCCGCGTAATTAATGAAGTTGAGAACGAGTTACAAGGCCCCGCAAGCAGTGGCGTGACCGGCCGGCCGGCAGAAGCCGCCGTCGAGCCTGCGAACGGCCCCGCGCCCGGTCCCAAGAAACCCGTGAGGGCCCCCCTCGATCCCGCGGGTGGCTCCCCCAGCCTCCGAGCCATGCCCCCCGCGCTACAAGCGGGCCCCCCATCCCGGCCAGCTGGCCCCTCGAACAAGAGGAGCTTGAAAACTGTGCGAGTTGGGAGTTACCTACTGCGCTACTGCGCATGTGCAGCACAGCAGGCCAGATACCAATATGGCGGCCCCCTGCAAAGACCTTCCGTACAACAAAATGGGCAATCCCTTCCCTTCCGCACAGCAAGATGGCAGCGCCCTACACGAAGCAAGCACACTGCTGCCGACGCCATTTTGTAACCATCGAGATTTGCAGCCTCCAACTACAGCGCCAGCTCTGGCCGCTTCTATTATTGCAAGGCGTGAGGGAGAGGAGACCGGAACGGAAACATATAGACATATAGCAAGAATACGACAGCAAGAAAAGGGTGTTTTCCAGGGAGAAGGGACAGATCTGCAAGACGCAGGTCCACCGGATCTAGAAACAGACGCCTCAAAATTGAAACCAAAGGATTTTCCAGAAAACAGATTAAGATTAAATGACTGGGGAGATCCAGGCAGAAAAGATCCGAGAGCAGCAGAAGACTGCCCGCTTGCAGAAAGAAGCAGCGACTGCCAAGAAGCAGCTTCGCAGGGAGATGGAAAGACCTTGTCGGGAAAGCTCAAAGAAGAGAGTAACAGCAATCCAACAACCCAGAAACTTTAGCTTATCCTGACAGTCCAGTTATGAGTTGATGGGCTGTTCATTGAAGTCGCTCGGGCCCACTGCCAGGCTGATGGTTTGAATGGTCCAAATAAATGTGAAGTTCCCCATCCTCCTTTCTCATATTTTTTTTTTCACCTTCCGTGTTGTATTAATCTGACACCTTGTCTGTATCTCAGCTGATCCTTGCATGGTTTTGATGTGTTCTTTGGGGCTGTTAATTGCTCACAACTTTCCTTCTTCAAACACAACATCAGATGTTAATATTTGTGTTAGAATAATGTCCCTGCTTCTTTCATCAAAGCATTCACTAGCTGATTTTCCATTCCTTTTCCTTCCCATGGAGCTGAAGAATATTTCCAGACAACTTCCACCAATATTCTCAGTATTTAGCTTTACCAGCTGCTGACTCATATGTCCACTCACCACATCCATTCCAAGAACTTTCAATTCAGTAATCTCTTACATAGGTCCCCAAATTTGATTTACACACTGCTTGCTTTGGAACACGTCTTTGTCTTTTCTATGCCTCAGCATATCTTCTAGGAGGATCTGATCCATGGCCTTCCCAGGCACAGAGGTTCTATATTTGCTTGCTGCAAATGCCCTCTTCCATTACAAAATCACCAAATTACATTCAGGTAAACTCTGAATCAAATTCTTCTTACTGGGAAATTTTTGTGGCCTGAGTGAAGCTGCAAAGTTTTGCCCTTTGCCCCAGGTTTTTAAACTCATTTTGTAGTCTTCTACCCCTTGTCCCATGTCTTCAATTTTAACTGTTTATTCTCACGTATTTGATGCATGCATCTCAGCATTGGTCAAATTTTATTCCTCAAGAAAAAGTTACTTATTTAACATTGGAACTATTGCCTTATTCCTTAGCAGAACCTTACACAGTAATGTTTAATCTGCCTATCAGGCAAATTTAGTTCAAATACCAAGAGCTAAACACAACTTAATCTTTTCCGTGATATCTGCCAGCATAAACAATCTGGATGCAGTTTTTTCCCCCAGAAGAGATATTTTGTCAAAAGTAAGAGAAATTCATGGTGTTCTTCACATTTCTTGGACATCATGGCAGAGAAACACTGACCAGTTGTAAACAATCGTTAATCACTTAGGAAGATTTTTCTCCTTTCTCAGTCTGCTCTAATTCTCTGATTTAGCTGTAACTTGCATATTTCAGAGGATTACAATGACATAATCTACACAATAGCCTATGAGAGGAAGAGGAGGGACATAATATTTAGGAATATTTAGGGAAATTATATCCAAGACTGACAAGAGGAAACATTTGAAGTTTAGGATTCCCGAGTGCTCTACAAAACCGTCTGCCAAGAAAACTGTGAGAGCCTTCAAGGTTTTAGCACTTTCTCAGCTACAAATGTAGAGGTGAAAATGAAGATGGAAAACTGAGGAAAAGGCCCAGTAATGGCAAAGTTCTCAGAATGAGTGATGAGAATCAGAAATGATTATTCCTGATTTAATACCATTTGCTTTGCTCAGGGATCATCAACATGTGGAGCTCAGATAAATAAGCTTTTCCTGACCTGTCTGCTATGGACAGGAGAGACTGAGAGCTGCTGGGGGGGATCCTCTTCATTCGTTTCACTCACCTTTCAGGACATGTTTCCCATATGAGACATTGTAAAGATCAGCTGTTCCCTGGAGATGTGAAACCTGAGCACTTCTTCCTAAAGGTTTTGGAGTGAAACCCTTCTGACTTTATTGCTCACTTCTTCTGGAGTAAAGAGAACAGAATGTGGAACAAAACAGACCAAGCAGCAAAGCTTTCTGTGGAGTAACTTTTTTCTTGTAATCATTTACACCATTGTTAATTGTGCATAATTTGCACGTTAACCTAAGGCACTTTTCCCTCCAGTTTAACCATTTAAGTAGATCTCCAATTCATCATGATGAAGAGAAGCATTAAAAGAAATTGGGTTTTTTTCCTTGTACTCTGAAAGAATTTGAGAATATTACAGTAGTAGGTTTTGGATGTTAATTAATTGCTGATACTCACCTCAGGACAAACATATCTTTTTATTAATTTCTCATTTATTTGTAATTTTCAAAGTCTTGTAGTTTCACCCATTTTTTTAAAGAAATATATTTATACAAATTGCAGTAAAACAAATTAGGCCTCTGTATGCACCTGAGTCTTTCTCTCTCCCATTCCACACTTTGTATTACTTGCACTTCCATCCTTCTGAAAATGTGTAGGTTGATGGCAAAAGTGGTTGCAATATCACATATCCACAAGAATGTTTTCTACTTTTTCTTCCACAATTTGTTTTTGACAATGTTCTTGTTCTGCTCTGGATCACGACAACCTGCTCTGTGTCATGTATAATGGCTGGTACTCATGATGGAGAATTTCTCTCCTTGTTTTCCAGATCACTCTTGCTGTTGTCATACTCTTGCCCACTCTTTGTTCTTTAGAACCTTTCTCTGGATTTTCCCAGAAACCGTCTTTGGCAGATCCTGAATAAACTCCACCTGAAAGGCAAAAATGCTCCCTGTAGCCAAATAACTTGTGGTTCATTTCCCAGTTGCAACAAAAGATTGCGAAAACACTTTTAGCCTGGGATAGCTGTGGATAAACAGATGGGAAGCTGCACAACCAGGGCTGGAATGGGGAAATTCCTTACTACACCTTGTAGTAACTGCACAGACAGTACTTGCAGCGAGACATACCACGATCTCTAGGACCTGAGTGCTTCAGCTTTCAAGAGTTACTGGTGTCTTTCCTAGTGAGAAGAGGTGGATTCCAACCACCTGATGCAGCAGCATCTCCTGTTTTGATTTGGCTGTGTATCGGAGGAGAGCTCAAGGTACAACTGGTTAGAATGGGATGCCTTGCCCATATGAGATGCTGTGAAAACCCCAGTACTCCATGAAAGAAAAACTGGGCCCTCATGAATAAAATCTCATGACCATTGCTTCCCCCCGGGTACTTTCTAGCACACACAGCCAAGCCAAGGCTACAGCTGCAACAGACCCTCTCATCTACTTTTATTTCATCTCACTCTGCTTGGAGTTTGTCTGAATGCTGTTGAAAAAGAGCTGAAGCAGGAGAAAAAATGCTCAGTTTCTGGTACAATTAGAGAACCTGTCTTTTTGGGCTGTTCTTACCTTCCTAGGATACTTGTAAGGTGCAGTCACCTTCTTGACATGTTCTTGAAGTTCAAGAGTTAATTTTTCTTGATCATGTGATGTAAAAGCAGGAGCTAAAACAATGAAGGCTTTGACCACCTGTGCCACAAAAAGGAAGGGTTGCATTAACTTCTAGAGGTGGCAATGAGGGAATACATTTGTTGTGAAAAGCGACTGTCAAAATTCAGAATGCCAAAATGTGAGCTTTTTCTTTAATTCCCTTTTCATTAGCTGTCTGTTATCAAGTGCTGTGCTATGAAGGACCCATTCTGCAGCAGAGAATGTTTTGCTGCTTTCCATTTTTTTCTTAACTTTATGCATTATTAAACTTTCAAAAAGTTTTAGTACAGAAAATAAAGAGAGATAAAAATTTCAGCCCAGTTGCTCAGAGAAATGTTGCAAAGTTTGAAAAATATAAAGCAAACATTAAACACCCTGGATATCATTGCCACCATACGCTTAGTTGTAAATGAGAAATAATCAAAATTTCGTTGCTTAGACAAAACCATCACATGATTAGTCTGAGAAACCAAATTTTTCCCCCACATACAACCCTGCAAATAAATAATTTAGAAATTGTAAGATCTGTCAAGATACAGATCTTCAAAATGTTAGCCTGCAAACACTGAATTCCAAGAAAGCCTAGTACACACAGGGATATTGATGTTTCAAATAAAGGGTATTTCTTTTACATCTTTTTGTTACTTTGTTTTACCTCCCCTCGCACTGGGTCGGGGCTGCTGACAACAGCCGCCTCTGCCACCGCTGGGTGCTCTATCAATGCACTCTCCACTTCAAAGGGGCCAATGCGATACCTGGGGGAGCACAAGGACACCTCAGCCCCAGCACATGGCCCAGCCCATGGCTCTTTCCAGGCTGCACTTCAAGAGGCAAATCTAAAAGGAAATGCCTTACCCAGCAGAATTAATGATATCATCATCTCTTCCAACAAACCAGACATATCCCTCTTCATCCATAATACCTCTGTCCCCAGTGACATAAAAATCTCCACACAGAGTGGCAGCAGTTTTCTCTGGATTATCCTGGCAACAATCAAACATTTCCAAAAAAGTATCTTATTGTTAGTGAACGGTAATGCATTTACTTTGCAGTGATGCTAAAAATGATAAAAATTATTCTTTAAGTTGTTCTCCAAATGGGTGTGTTCAATATTGTTTACTGTCTTCAAGTAAAGAGCCACATTAACAGCTTTATTGTGAAAACATATGATATGTGGAGAAAAGCACTTTTTATGTAGCGATTTCTGTTCTACAGAGAAAAGACCATGCTCTACTGAAATGCCATCCATCACAGGAAATGGTTAAAATGTGTAACCCACTCTGTTCAGGGAAATGATTTTTCATTGCAGGGGTTGCCAAAATAACTTCCAGAAAAGGCAACTTTTTCCTCTTAACTGTCAGGACCAAAACACAGGATGAGGTGACCTGCAGGAAAAACATTGTCTGACCTTTAGGACCTATATATCCAATGTAACCTCTTTGTTACACAGGAAAAATGCTCTCACAGGAGAAGACGTAGTGAAAATCTCCAATAACAGTGTTGAAGCTAAAGAAGATTTTTATGACCTAGTGAGAAGTTACTTTGTGCAGGTTGTTGTATGAGAATGCTACAAGTATACAGATATTATGTTGTCCAGAAGAGGATTAAAAATGTATGCAGGTTACCCAAAGCCTATTGAATATGACAGTTCCGATACTGGGGAGAATATCTTTAGGTTTGCCTGATACTGCTGTTTTCGTACAAATGTCCTGCACCTCAGCACCGCCACAGATGAACAGTTGCTTAGATGGACCTTTGATCTGAACCAAAATGTCCCTTCTTCTGGTGTGTTTTCTTAATCTGGTTCTGCTTTCAGTGGGTAGAGCATGCCTGTTTAAATAGTTGAGTTTGATTACGGTGTGTCACTGCCTCAGAGCCATATGATCATCTATATGTGAAGGGTTTGTGCTGTAGCTTGTGTTTGTGCTGTTGGTCTTGTGCACATGTTGTGTGTGACAGGCACCTATACAAACGTTTCTCTGACTGCAGTGCCTGCTGGAATGGGGGTATCTCTGACAGTGGTATGAGGGAAAAAAATACCAGTGCTTTGGAAAGCCACCCTGAAATTCTGATGTATAAGAGTAGAATTTATGGGCCTTCTTCAATAATGTTTAACCAGAGATAGGAATGGAATAGAGGGAAAACAGTGATGCTCTGAACATGAAGCTCATGGCAGGTGCCTGGTACATATCTGGAACAAGGTATCCCGTGGTTCTTGTTGCATTTTGAAGCTACACTCTGTCAATCAGTCTGCTCCTGGAACTATGCACTGATCAGGCTCAAAGTCCTCAATAACCTAGTGAGACCTTCTGAGGATTCTGCATGGAACTCTGCCCCTGGCAGAACTTTGCCCTGGGTCCCTCCCAGCCTCTCAGCAGACACACACACAGCAAGTCAGGCTCACCAAGTACCCGGAGAACATACAGAAGGGTCGTGTGGGATGCACTCGGATAGCAATGGTGCCCTCTTTTCCTGCAGGCACAACAGCCCCCTGGTCATCTACAATCTGCAGCAAAGACAGACACAGCAGCAGTGCTTTGATCAGCTCAGAGGAACATCTGCTCCAGCTCAGTGCAGGGCACAGCAGGGATGGAGACAGCATTGCTTTACTGTTCTACCCATAGCTGCCACATATCCACGTACCTGCACATCATAAGGTGGAACAGCTTTTCCCAAAGAGCCAGGTTTAATTTTCATCCCTTTCATATTGGCACAGATTGTCACCTGCAGAACAGATTTTACATTCTAAAATTTGTGCAACATCTTATAAATTTTATTATTGTTTGCATTAGAGAGGACTTCTCTTTGTGACTTTGTTATGACAAGGGCCGAATCAGGACCGAAGCATTGTGGTTCTTGAGAACATCAGGGTCTGGGATGTGAGCTGCTTTAATATTTTTCATTTAAACCTCAGACAGGACAAATTGATACCCAGAGTGAATAATCTATTTTAGTTTTGCTTTTGAAGTAAAGATGGTGAAGGGTTTTTCTACCAATAATTACATTTATTGCAAACGTACTGTTTCGCTCTGACCATAACCTTCATGGATATCCAGCCCTGTCTGGGTTTTCCACTTCGCCAGCACTTCAGGATTGAGTGCTTCCCCTCCAGTTACACAGTGCTTCAGACTTGGGAACTTGTAGCTTGAGAAGAAGAGCAAATGAAATAATTTTCTTAACTCTTGAAAAAAGCAGTAAATAGACTTAACAGTACAGCCTCCCTCAGATTTCCAAAGAAGTATATCTAAAACTTCACAAGCTCCTGTGGAAATTACGACCTTTATCCTTATACGCACACCTGGACTAGACTCCTGGATTGCTTGAGTGACCACTAAAGATGATGTGGTTTACCTCTGTGTCACTAGAAGTAGGTTTTTCTGCTGGAAAATGCATGAGCAAAAGTGTTTCCTTGGGAGAGCTGACATAAAAGGAGAAATCTGAACAAGCACATCAGATGTGTGTGGAAAGCTGTTATGTGCGAACATCCAAGAGCAGAGAATTTTTTAGAGCAAAAGGAAGGGTGAATAGGTACACAGAGACTGAGCTCTGCTAAACCTGGGTTGGCTTTTGTCAGGATGAAAGACCTATGTGACAAGAATAAGTACCTTACCAAAGATGTGAAAACTCCTTGTACACTTCTCACAAGCTGGGTACTTTATGGAGTGACAAACCAGTGGGAACAGCTGCCAAGTAACTCTCAGCATGTGAAACTCCTCTAACTGCTCCCTCCATTCTCAAGCACCTGAGAACAACTCCATGGTGCATCAGTATCTCCCTGATCTAAAACACTGAGCTAAATTGAGCTCTGAACCCTAAGTTCAGAGGAAGTGACCATTTAAAGAAACCTCCCTTGTTTCCTCTGTGCTGTCTATTCAAAGACCCAGTCCTGAAGCCCAAGTAGCCTGAGGTGTGACTAATTATTTTCACATTTCAAAACTGAGAGCCTTCTTTACTGAGAGCAAGTTATACTAGTTAGATTGCCTTTAACTGTACTAGTTAGATTGAAAAAGAGAATTAAGGAACCTAAGGAACCAACCACTGAGAGCTGTCTCAGCATTATAGCCCAGCCTCCTTGCCCTCCCTGCTGTACCTGCTCATATCATGTTGGACCAGCATGCGGAAGGCGGTGGGAGCCGTGCAGAAGGTGGTGATGGGGTATCTTGAGAGAGTCTAGAAAAATAGGAAGTTATTCTGTTGAAGAGAAAGTGTAATGGTATGTCTGACCTTGTGAATGTGCAGGTGGTTAACAGAAGAGGCCAATGTTGAGCGGAGACAATCAGCTGATTGGTTTAAAGTGCCTTAGGGGAGGAATAGGCACCCTGTCCACTTACAAAATTCAGGAAAACAGAGCCTTATTTCAGGTTTGTGCCATACTCTGATTACTGGCCCATACTCAGCCTGACCCCAAAGCAGCTGAAAGTCCATACCTGAAGTGAGATTTAGGTTCAATACTGGACAACACAGCAGTGATCTCAAGATCTTTATATCCTGCATCTTTCTCCAGTTGTCCTCTACACTTGAGCCATGACACATGGCCTAACCAGGAGGAAAAACAGTTGCTCCCTGGACTTAATGGGCACCTAATGGAGGGGTGATTCCTTGGGATATGGGAAGTACTGTTGCTGCTGCTACTGAGCAGTGGCACCCGTGAACTGGAGCCCAGTTTGTTTCCTTCATTTATGTAAAATGGAAATAAACATCACGGTATAAAATGTTAAGCTTACCTCTGCAATAACTTCTGGTTTAAACTGTGGCATATTGTGTACAAAGACACAGGATCCACAGATCCATGGTGCAAAAATACTGCTCCAAGCTGCTTTTACCCAGCCAGTATCAGAGGTGTTCCACATTACATCTGAAGGAGTCAAGTTCATCCAATGCCTGATGAAAAAGCAGAGATGAAAGTAATGCTGCAGAGAATGTGAGAGAGTCAGGTCACAGGAGGAGGTTTCCATCAGAAGATTTGGTGTCAGCAAGTGGAACTCTGTAGAAATTTTGAGAAAGTTGAAGACTCTTAAGTATTCTCTTATTTCCCTTCATTCCTTCCTGCTTAATATTTAATGCATTTCTTTTTCTGGTGAGCAGTGCAAAATGTCTTTGTCTTGAGTTGCAGAATCTGGATCTAGAGCAGAACCCAAATAGATAATTTGGAGTAGGCTTTCCCCACCTGGTGTAGTTGAGACATCAGCTAAATCACAGCTCATTTCTCCAGGAAACTAAACAAGTTATTTCTCTGGATCTTGATCACCAGCTTCCAACTCAGAAAGCTTTGGGAATGGCTTCCTTTAACTTTCAAGATGTGGAGGATGCAAGATCCTACAGTCATGAAATGCCTACACTTACTAGAATTTTGTGGTCGTATATCCGGTTTAATGGTGATCACCTCACTTAAAAAGGACCCAGGGAAGAACTTCAAGGTAATACCTGCCAGAGGCTGCAAATCCAATTCCGTAACTGCTGTGGGACTGCAACACCATCTTTGGGAAGCCTGTAGTTCCACTGGTAAAATAGATCAGCATTGTGTCTTGACTCCTTGTTTTGACACATTGATGGTCATCAGAAGCAGCCCTTCAGAAGAAATGGTATATTCCAGTCATGTAGTTTTCCACCAAGGCAACAGCATTTTTAATGTTTAGGAGTTCAATAGGAACATTGCCCCAAACTGAATTATCTCACTCAATGAGTGGTAATGGGTAACAACAGTTAGAGAACACATTTTGCTTGTAACAAGTATTGCCTGTATGCCATAACTTTTAAGATATGAACATCTACAGAATATTTCAGTGACTTTACAACTGTTTTAGCAGGGGCACTTCAGGTGCTGAATATGGAACAGCAGCCAGAAATCAGTGTCTGCCTGACACAAGCAAAAGCCAACCCCAACCTGAAATCAATTACTAAGGTTATTATGCCAAGTACATTGGTCTTATTACTAATGGTACATCATTTATGTTCAAGAGACTGATGGATTATTCAGATCCTCTGAGCTACCAGGATAGTAAAGGGAAGAAAGAACTGTGCACCGAGATCTGGCAATGGGTATTTTCTCATTTAATCAAGAGCCCTTAGAATGGGCTCTAGCAGACAAGGTCATAACAATTGTATAGAGCTCTGTGTGCTTGTCTGGTGATCAGAGTAGAAGCAGAGAGCTTCTAAAAGCTGGCAAGCTGCTAAGCAAAGCTGAGGGACATGAACTAAGCTCCAAAAACCTGGATTGGACAAACCTCTACCAGTGTAATCACAAAAGAGGGAGCTGACAGAAGGATGCAAAAATGTAGCTCATTTGTATTTTGAAAATTCCCCCAAAACTAATCCATGTCATCTGACTGGTACAGCTCCCTTCACCTCACAGGCAAGATGGCAAAAGAGCTGGATACTCACGCAAGGAGTTCTTTGAGGTTCAGCCACCCAGCCCTGCTCTCTTTGCCTACAATGAGTTTACTTTTCAGGAATTGGCTGCCTGGCAGGACAGATTCCACTGCAGGTGCCCGTTCATCATCAGTAACAAAGCACTTGGCCTTTGAAGCCTGGAGTCGGTATAAGATGTCTTTGGCGGTTAGTTGGGATGTTCCTGGAATAAGAACAATTCCTGGAAAAAAGCAAGAATTGACAAAAGTCAGCATTTCCCAAAAATACTCAATCATGTCTGTCTGTTGATGCAGATTTTATCCAATATGGATGTTTAGCAGTTGGAAAGCAGAGTAAAATGGATATATTGAATTATTAATGACTCTAAACATATAAATTATTCCATTATAAACTCAGCTCCCTTACAATGGATGTGGTCAAGTCTGCCCTTAGGCTGCAGCCATTCAGCCCTCACTGGCTTTCCCTGAGGATTTTGCTTGACTGGACCATGTCTGGCCCTGTGGCTCCTGTGTGGGTGCTGCCAATTCTCCTAGGCCAAAGATAGTTGTAGAGGTCACAACTGAATCGTGCTGTTTGCATTTTCTTCACCCTAATCTAACCCATGGCTTGTACCCTCTATTTGTTTTCTCTCTGCACCCAACAAGTCAGGGAGTCACTCACCTGTTCGCATGCAGGCCACATTCAGGAGCCACCACTCAGGAACACGGGGCAGAACTGCCACAACTCTGTCTCCTCTCTGCAAACCACAGGCTTCAGAAAGGACATTGGCTGCCTTCTTGGACAGAGAGCCCAGCTCCTCAAAGCTCCACTTCATCTCCTCTCCCTCATCATTGACCCACCAAAAGGCTGGATTTGCTGGCTTTTTCCCATCCTACAAGATGTGAGAAAATATTAAAATAAGACAAACCTTAAAAGGTTTCACTTCAATATAAATCATCCTTGGCAACTACTCTCTTGGAGTGATACCCATCTTTCT
Source organism: Cyanoderma ruficeps (assembly GCA_008694505.1). Lineage (NCBI taxonomy): Eukaryota > Metazoa > Chordata > Aves > Passeriformes > Timaliidae > Cyanoderma > Cyanoderma ruficeps. Next base: position 6,305,310 of record VZDJ01000076.1, on the reverse strand, counting down.
GACAAACAAAATAAAATGGTGCCAATACTATCCATTATCCATTAGTGAAACTGTATCATCTGAGATTTGTTCCACTGTGTCCTGGTTCTGACTGGGATAGAGTAAGCACTGCTTAGCAACAACAAAGTCAAGGACTTTCCAGTGTTTCTCACTCTGCCAACAAGGAGGTGCATGAAAAGCTGAGAGAGATCACAGACAGGACAGCTGACCTGAATTGTCCAGAGGGATATTCAGCACCACAGAAGGTCCTGCTCCGTTCATACCCCGGTGGGAAGTTGGTCAAGAGGTGCCAATCACTGTCTGGGGACAGGCCGGGTGTTGATCAGTGGGCATAGAGGAATTGCGTTGTGCATCATCCCTCGTTTCTGGGTTTTCTTTGTTGCTCTCTCTTTTTGTTATCCCCCTTTCCATCACTACTATATCTACTAATACTTCTACAAGAGTGATAATTGTTATCAATATTCTTCTTATTATTATTTTTATTTCCATTCTTAAACTGTTCTTTCCTCAACCCATGGGTTTTACCTTTTTTTTTCTCCTGGTTCTCCTACCCATCACACTGGCTGTGTGTGTCTCTGTGTGTGTGTGAGATCCAGAGGCTCTGTGGTTCTGAGTTAGACAGCTGGGGTTAAACTACAACTCAATGTCTAGAAATTAAAAGACAAATACTACCTTTTCCAGTCGTGCCCATTCATCTAAGACATCACTTGCAAAGTTGAAATATTCTGGCAGTTCCTTTTTGCCCTGGTTTATAGAGTCATAATAGGAAATAATCTGAGATGTAAGAAGCCTGTTGTTTCCATGGAATGTTCTGGAAGGTGACCTGAGAATCCACAAACACTGAGGAATCCAGGATTTAATAAATGTTCTCATGATATGTGGTGCTTTATCAGAGTGTGAGGGGAAGGAATCAGGTGTACGCCTAAGGAATCAGTCACCTGGAATGAAAGAAAATACATTTAAAACCAGACAGTTATTGGATGGTGTCTACTTTGTGCTGCTGGATGAATTACTGCAAACAAGCTTGAATAAATAGATTGTTTGAACACATCTGTGTTTTCCCTATTATTTTGTGTTCCTCCTTTTCTTGTAAAGGGATTGTGCACTGCTTTTCATTAGAATATTTGTCCTCTACTTTGTCAGCTGATGAATGACTCTCATATCTCATCTCTAAAATTTCACTTGCCAGTCCTTTTCTCAATATCTATGTCTGGATTCCTGTAAATTTTATATTACTTTGCCCGCTTACAGAAATAAAATGCCACTACTTTTGAAGTGTTTTAGGAGACTATCACCTTGACTTAAAACTGTGCCTGTAATTATGTTATGCCTTAAACCTGCACTAGATGGCGAGTCACACTGAATTTATGCGCCAATAAAACTGATGCATCTCTGATTTATTTTCTTATAAATTCTATTCTTTTTGAGGGCAGTAGGTGAGCAAAGGTGAAGTGCCAAAGACTTCCATTTGCTTTGCACTTCAGCTGAAGTGTGCAGCTTGGGAAAAGATACGAGTTATAAAATAAACTTGCAAATAAAATGCCAACATTTCCAGTTTTCCCAAGTCTTTCCTACACAACATACAGGTACATGTGGAAGAGACAGAATGGATAATGCCACAGGTATTTAGAGCCCAACCCTGAAAGTCAAGAAAACTGGATTTTCACTCACAGGTGCTGAATCATCAGATAAACTTGTTTCGAGTGTAATGAAGTCCTTAAGGATGTACCCATATACCTAAGGGAATTTTTCCCCAATTCAACGAAACCAACTTTGCTTTTAAACTTTTTTGTGCCATGATCTTGTCCTGATTCAATAGCCAGCGGTACATACCTGTCTCACAGGGATACTACACAGCTACTTTCACCTTTGCATTATTTATAACAAGTGTAGGTGTAGTGAGAGCTTCCAGTGTTCAATGCCAATAAATAACAGTAACTGGCATCACTCTGAAATCACTGTATTTCTGAGGCAAAATAGAGAAATTGAGACAGAAGATGCACATGTGTGGCATATCTCAGTGGCTCTTGACCACTCATTTGACAGGGTGTGAGTGGTAACTAAGCAGAACGCCTTAGAATATTATTTATCCTGAATCCAGTGTTTCCTGGTGACTGGACTGTGACTTCTGCAGAGGGCAGATTTTCCTTAGCTCTAAACTACAAAGCACAAAAAGAAAGCCAAAGCTAGCTAGCACTGATGAAGAAATGCACAGAATGTGACCTTATCTGTTCCATTTCTAAAACAAAGTGTTGCTCTCCACAAGTTGAGTTCCACTAAATCCCACTCATTTCCTCATTGCAGATCTGTCCTGGCAGGATGGACTCTTGTAAGATTCTCCTTTTTCTGCAGTTTCCTTTCAGGATATAGAGGTTAGAAGCCCTTTCTGTGATGGAGCCTATTTCCTGGCAGGAGGTTTCCAGGAGGGATTTAAGTTGATGGCTATTTATTTTAGTGGCAGACAGGGGAAAACCAGCTCTCTCAGCAAATGGTTTTGTCATCCTACCTTTGTTCTGGAAGCCTTAGGCTGTGTTCTGAGCTTAAACACTGCAGGCTCAGCTCAAGCAGGCCTTGTTAGTTTGAACTTGCAATTCTGAGAGATGCTTTTTAACCTTACTAATATGTTGCTTGAAAGACATCATTGGAAAGGAGCCTGTTATGAAGAGAAAGAGACCACAAAGTCAAATGGGAGACTCTTATCTTTCTGCTCCTTTTTCTCCTTTAGTACCTGGTTGCTGAATCTGTATTTATGTGTGATGTTATCTTGCAAGCAGCCTGAATACACAGCTCCTGATTTCGTTAGGCACGGTGTGCAAGTACTAATAGAACACATTTCAAGGTGCATTACTACGCAGAGCTTTTGAGACTGATAGAAAAGAGTTTGCTGGAAACCCAGCCCCACTCAGAACAGGCATGAAAACAGACTAAATTGCAGGAACATGGCCCCCAAGATCCTTCACCTACAGAAAATGGAGGCTACCATATCAACCCCCATTATGAACACTCCTTTTTAGTGGTGCCTTCCTGGACAAAAAGTCTGCTAAAGGCACGAGGTGCAAAGCATCACCTGCTACTCCTCAAGAGGAAGAGTCATTATTGAAGGAATTTATTCTTGGTTCTACTAATCCAGACCCACCTGTTGTCAAGTCAGCTCTGTCCTTCTTGCCACTGAAACAACGACTAGAATACCTGATCTCCTCTACAGCTTCGGGGGTAAAGTTTACAAATTTCAGCACAGTTTAAGGGTCAAAGGTGTTTCTGCTACAACTATGGACTGTAATTACAGATATAATAATTCCTTAGTAAATTGAAGGAATTCCAGAATCTCAATATTTCTGCAAGATATTTTTTTTAAATGTTCTGAAAAGACTGTCTAAGAAGATCTCATAGTTCACATGCATAGTTGATAGCTATCCTAAAAATGAATTGGTACATTTAGTCCCTTCAGCTCACTGCACAAAAAATTGTGTTACCACTGAAAACCAATGGCAAAATATTCTGGTTTAACCCAAGAAGTAGTATCTTACTTAAGCTACAACTTGGCACCCGAGTACAGAGGGGAGCCTCACAGACAAGACATTGAAGAGTTATAGACATTAAAATTACCTATGCAAAGAAAGGAGAGTTTTTCTGACCTCAGCATACTCTCAGTCAGATCCACAGTTTGAAGATCCATAAGTGCAAGAGACAAGCAAACATTAGGCAGAGGAGCAGCCCTCAAATGCTGTCCCAGGTACCTGACCTGCTGCTTTGTCTCCAGCCCTGACAAGAGAGGGGTGTCTAATTTCACCAGTGCACTCTGAATCCACTGGTGCTTCTGTAGGCAGGTGTTTCCTCCTGTGCTCTTTCACCTTCTCCCTGGGTTGTTTATTTGCAGAAACAGTAAACCCAACTTGCCCCTCACCCCAAGCACTACTAGAGATTGGGGTTCTTAAGTACTTAACTAATTTAATCTTCCCATGGAAAGTTACAGTTGGCTCCACTGGTGGTAGGCTGTTATCAGCCTTATCAGCCTCTTGGCTTGGCTGATACAGCTGCAGACATTTGAGCAGCAAACCCTACTCCTTAATGCTCCTTTGATTCTTTCTTTCTCCATATCTGGATAAAAGCAGGACAGGATGAAGACACATCCATTTTTCCTCCTTCTGTTGTTGTTTCTCACAGGCTACCTGGCAGCAGGCAGCATAAGCCCAAATGAAGCAAAGCTAAAGAAAACCAAGCTCCCCAAAATAAAAAAGGAGAACCATGTCCTCTTGCTGAAAACGAGCAACTTTGACAGAGCATTGAAGGAAACCAAATACCTCCTAGTGAAGTTCTGTGAGTATCAATTTCCACTCCCTTACCCTGGTGGCTCTGCAGAGAATGATGTTGGGGCACTCAAGAATGGTTATTTTACCATTGCTTTGTCCCCTAGTAGTCCTTGTTTGTTTTGGTTTCCTACATGCATCTATTTCTGATCGTAACTACAGTAATTTATTTTTTTTGAGGTGGTTAAATACCAGTCTGCTACATAAGACAGTGTTGAGTTGGCATTCTTTGCTTCCACTGCCTAATTTTGCAAGTATGTGTTTCACAGCAGTGATGGGTAAAACATATGAAAAAACCCAACCAAACAAAAGTTAATCAGACAGTGCTTTTCTTTTCTCCCTCTTACATTTTCATCAGCACTTTGTATGAGGCTTTTTGGAAGGCATCTTTCTTCTGTGAGCACTTGGGCTTGTCTTTTTACAATATTTTGATGTCTGTAGTTGCATTATATTGTCCTTTTTCCCTGAAAGGAGTGCTTGATTAGGTAGAGGCGGTTTGTGATCCTTCTTTTAGGTTCATGTTCATTCCTTCTGGGGAGAAAACTGATGGGATTTTTGAGTAACTATCTTTGTTATAAGGTCTGGCCATCAAGTACATCACAAAGGCAAAAGCCAAGAGGAGGATTCTTGTGATGTCACTCATCTAAAAGTTCAGATGCTGCATGATTTCCCATGCCACAAACAGGGATCTGCCTTGGCCAGCTGCTTGCTGGCAGCAGAAACTTTGATCTGCATAAGACAGCACAATCTTTGTCTCTGTTGCTTGGGCTTGACCTTGCTCTGCTGAGCCAAACTCCCTGAGCTCAGTGCACACGTCCCCTTAACCTTAAATTACACAAACACTTGCAAACCAGCCCCATTTTGGAAGCAGGTGACAGACACAGGCACAAGCTGAACCCCAAACTGTTCCATATTTGGAAGAGATATTTGAAATTAAGGCAATATCCTGATTTTGCAGAAGTGCATCTAATTTGTTCTTTTGCATTACTACCAAATGTGGATTTTACTGCTGCTAATATAATAAATCTAATAAAAAACATATCACAACAATAATAACATATTATTAAAAATAAATATTTACTATTAATATACAATATGTACAATATAATATAGCAGTAATAAATAAAACAGATAATAGTCTAAATAAAGAATATAATGGAGATAATGAAGACAATAAAGGTAATAATAATTACAGTGATGTATTGTAGGTTGACCTGAAATGAAAACACTTGTGTTTTGAAAATACTTGTATTTCCAACAACGAAACCTAAAATACACTAACTGACTCAGGAAACTAAAAATATGTTTGGATCATACCAAATATTTCATTAATCCTGAAACAAGATTGTAAAACTTCAAGTATTTTTAAACTTTCAGAATAATCACTTTAGAAAATTATTTAAAACATAATGTTTAAAAATTTTAGATACTTATGCAAATGTTGAAATTTAGGAAGATTTTGTTTACTAATTGTGGAGGATTTAGAAATATTTGCCAAATTCAATCTGCAGTTTTGAACTGTTTTATTTCTCTGAAGATGCATAGTTTTTTGTGAAAAAATAACTTATCAGAAAAACCTTAGTCATTCTGTATTCTCATCTTTGTAAGAGCTGTTTCAAAGCACAGGATCGAAGTGGCCAGGTCAGAGTAGAGTTTGTAGACAAACTTTCTTAGTACTGGCAGAGATTATGAGCAGCGAGATATTGCAACACACTTCACGATTGCCACCAGGTGTGAGTAGAAAACAGACATGAAAAAATTCATACAGACAGGAGATGGAGAAAGAATTGTTCAGTAGCCCAGGGACTTGGACACTCAAAAGATGTGAGATCCAAATCAGGCTTCCTTGCCCCTTCCTCAGAGCAGAGTCTTGGACCTCTGGTATCCCACCACCCTCACACCTGGCTTTTTCAGAAGGGAAGGACAAACAGACTCTTCCATTTCCCACCACATCTTCCCAAACACAGAGATGAAGCTCTGCTCTCCGCACACCCCTTGCTCCAGAGATCCTCATCACTTTCTGGTTTGGATCAAAGGCCAACACGTCTATTTAAGGGCTTACTGAAAACTCATGGATTGCCTTTCCCCCACAAACCATAAAGGCATCTATAGTCCCTGGAAAGAATTATGGAATCATTCCCGAGAGTGATGAACTCTACAGCACAGATCCATTATCTGGAAATCACTGGCCTCAACCTCTACAGCTCCCTTTGGAGACATGCCACTAAACAGCCTCTGGGGCAGTGAAAAACAATCCTGCAGTGAGGCACTGCCCTGGGGTGTAGGAAACCTGACTCCACAATGCTGAATGAGCTGATTCATTTGCTGTAATAATTTCATTGCCACAGCACAAGGAGACTAAAGATGCGACCTGCACAGAAAAGCAATAAACCCCTAATCTTTTATACCCTACTGCTTAAAAGTCTGTCTAAATAAACAACCAGTGTTAACAAGGATCTATTAAGGAAACCTAGATAATGTGAGAGAAAACAGTATTGCTCAGATCAACCAGGAAATCTGTGAGGCTGCCAGGAATTAGCTTCAGAAATCCAGAATGAATGTGACACCTGAGATCTTTTTCTTCCTGACTCATTACCCATCACAGAGACGTAGAGAGTGGGAAGGAATCCCAGGCTTCCCAGAAGATAGGATTTCTTCTGGTGCTGTACCAACACCAGAAAAGTTTGAGCTACAAACTTTGATTCAAGACTGTGCCTTAGACCACCTTTCAATTATAAGAAAACCCCAATGCTTTCCCTGTTGCATAATATTATTTACTTACCAGTCTCACAGTATTTGTCAGGTGAGGTCTGCTTTGATGTTTTCTGCCCAGTGACCCCCAAGTCTTTTTAATACTTGTCAGTTCCACCCTCACAGTGTTCCAGGCCTGTCTTCCTTCAGGAAGGGTTACTATAAATACATGCTGACTTTCAGCCAGGCAGTGTATGGATTCCACTGGAGCTGGGCAAAGTTCACAGGGCAAGTACTCAGAGTGAAAGTAAAGCATTGACCCGGAAATCCAGTGCTCTTCCTCTCTCATCCCAGCTGTTCTGTGCTACAGGACATGTCTGGAAACAATGCAAGCATCACCCAGCAATGTGTGAGTCCTGCCCAGCACCTCGTCTCAACACTCAATTGAAAGTGCTCTTCTGCTGCAGGCTGTGGCATCTCCCAGTCCATGTTAAACTGATCTAAATTCCACACAAATGCTTATGAGCACAGGGAATTCAGAGCACTTGTCACCAGCACAAGGTAGACCTCAGATCAGTGCTGCCTGCGTGGGAGAGTTTCTCTCTTTACACTACACACTGCCTGAATGTAAGTCCCTCTGCCGACTTTCACTGCAGAGAGAATAAACAAATAAACAACGTTAAAAGCCTCAGTCACTCTAACAAACATGCCTATCACAGAGAGGATAAGCTTTGTGCACTTCGTACACTTACAAACACAAACACTAAAAGCACTTCTTTCAGAGCACATACTAACACCATTTCCTCCAACTTATCAGAAGAATTCTTGAAAAGACACAGGCCCTAGTGAATGCTTGATTCCACAGATTTCTGAGAATGCCTGCTCCTGTTCTTCCCAGTGAAAAGTTTTCAGATCCTAGATAAAATGGGACAATGACCTAAGGACAAGCACACAAGTGGTGCAGACATTGAGCTGCTGCTTTGTGTGCTAAGCACAGTCTCATTTATGAAAACGTGATGTTTACCTTTTTTAGCAGAACATTTGTACTTGTAGTGAAGCACTAGGTCAGCCACAGTACTCCTGTGCTCAGATAATGACATTTAATAGGCAAGATGAGGGTTACTGTTGAAGACAAACATCTCCTTTTTAAGGCACAAAAGCTGAAGGTGATGTTATAAAGAAGAAATTGCAGTTACCTGCAGCAGAATTACTTGCTAGCCTGGGTCCCTCATGTAGGTGCTTCTCACGCATGCTTATTTTAGTGAATAATAATAATCCAAATACAATAACCCAAACTTAGAATAAACCCTGATGTTTACATAGAAGAAAATCTCAAATGAACTGCAAACCTCAGTTAAAAAGTAGAGGCCAGCACAGGAAGTTATGGCTGTATCTCACTCTAGAAGAGAAGGGGAGAATTCAAGGTCACACAAGCAAGCTTGCAACTGGAGCAAGATTAACATCCTTCCACTCTGATATGTTAAACATGAATCTATCCTTCATCTCAAGACTCTTCTACAGAGAAATTTATATATCTGTAGTGAAACTGTAAAAGCAGCCTGCACAGATGAGAAATGGGAGTGCTGAAATGGTTTTGTGACCATGTCAGAAACAAACAGCCAGGACATCAGTATCTGACAGGACAACAGGCACATTCACAATGACTGCAGTAGTCCCAAAACCATCAATTCAGACAGAATAATGAGATTGGAGGCCACCAGCAATTAGGTAAAGGAAAATCAACTCATTGTGCTTCTATGCATACCCACTCAAGAATCCTTTAGGGTCATTAAACACATTCATGTATCAGCAAAAGATTTATCTGTCCACGTTTCAATATATTTTAGTTCAGCAAACTGCACCGTGAAAAAGAAGTAGCAGCTTACTCAGGTTGTTGATGTACTGAAGAGATGAGTCAAAATACAGGATTTCTGGTTCTCATCCCACTTTTAATTTTCAAACGCTTAATTTATCCTTGTTTTTATTTACAACACAGCTAAAACTGCTGATAATGGAAACATTCTCCTATGTTAATGTGATGCTGTTCTTGAAGGGCCTCTTGCTTCTGGCAGCTGTGGCACAGCATACTGGTGTGCACAGGTGTGCCACCACACACACGCCTTCCCTGGTGACCTTGTCACCACTCTCTTGCTTCTTACCAGTGTCTGCTCTTGTTCCCTGCTGATGCTCCTCGAGTTTGGAGCCTATGATGCCACATTAGCCCCAGCAGCTGCTTCCTCATCCCTCAGCCTGAAGTGATCGGTGTCAATAAAAATCTAAACCAGAGGAAGTGAAACAAAACTCAAGAAAAGGCTCCAAATAAAAGGAGTGATGATTTCCTGCAACACTCAAACGACTTGAAAAATAAAGCACCTGGGAGGCAAACAGAGAATGAGTGGAATGAAAAGGAATTGATGGAGAGCTGAAGAGGAGTCTAATCACTCAGGAAAGGAGGGGAAAGGTGCATGATGGATGTTTCACATGATTTCTGGGTAGTCAAGGAAACAGTTTTTATCTGTCTGTTCACTCACTGAACTTGTGTCTCACAGTTAGCAGGTTAATGGTACTTAAAGTTCTCCTGGTCTCTGACTGCAGGAGTCATTCACTTCTCCCAGCTGCAGCATGGAGCTACTAACTCTATCAACTCTCATTATCTAAGGATGCTACTTACATTCCTAGTTAGCTGCAACTCTGACTACTCAGGTCATTCAATGATAAGAGATCATTCCTGAAATATCTGCTTGAAATTAAAATACTTCAGAGAAAAATGGTTCCTACACCCTCTTCCCCCCAGACAATCTACCTGAATGTCTAGTGTCTAAGCTTAATATTTATTTTATATTTGTGAAACTTCAGCTTCTGTGTCTGGACTTCACCAACAGTTTCCTCTGCCCCTTCTTATTTCACTGTGCAAAAAGCATTTAAGCTTCCATTTTCCCCGCTGTGGGAAAACAGCTGTGCAAACTTAGGTTATTAGGGGAAAAAATCATTATACTGGTGTAAAACATGGACTTAGAATTAGCTGAAAGCTGCTAAATCCTGGTTTGCTATGGTTTACCGATCCTTACTCCAACTGCTCTCAATCCAGAGGCACAAACCCTCCTGGAGAGCCCAATGACTGTTCTGGGCCAGCCCTGCCACCTGCAGTCACTGTGTGTCACTCTCAAATTGCACAGCAAGTACCCCATGTCCTGACGGATAATCCACCTTTGCAATCATTTTCAGCAAAGATATTTCATAAAGGCTCAACACACAGTGTTCCTAGAAGCAGCAGTATTTTTATAGGGTAGACATGCAATTTCTTACATTGACAGGTCAGAATTGCAGGTTTTCTGCAGTTGCCTCTAGAGCATATTGAGGTAAAACTGGAGATACTTTTTTTCCTTTTTTGGTGCTAGGAGATAACACATTACAACCCTATTGAAGGAACGGTTCATGAGACCATTTTCATCAATTGGAAATGGGAAATGAAAATTTGGGTAAAATTTCTTTGAAAAATAATAATAAATTTATTTGACAAAACACTAATTTTACAGGCAATTAGAACACAGTTTGGGCTTGGATTGTTGTCTTAAGGCTCATTTACTTTATTTAGAAAAGTACCTTCTCTTCATCACGTGGTATCTGAGCATCCCCTGAGCAGACACTGAGTTTTGTTCTACTAAGAGGAACCCTTTGATATATGGGCAGCTGGAGCAGCTCTTCCAGTGCAGGGGTTCTGTGAGCTTCTGCTCAGGTGGGTCTGTCTGTGACGGGATGTGGAAGGGCCTATCACTATCACTTTAATATTTTCAGAAAATAACATTATTTGATGCTAATCTTCACACTTGCTGCAACAGTAAGATGGAAGAAAATGATTGATGGCTGGGATTCAGAGCAAGGATAATGATGAATAATGCAAGGGATGTAACTCAGCACTGAGTTAGATTATGGATTTATCTTTCATATATTAGAACTCTTACAGAAATGCCCATTTACTTTTTGTTTATAACCCCATTGGGCAATGTCTTCACCAGGTATGCTCTAGAGATTTGCATCTGCCATTCTGTGAAAAAACAGAAGACAGTTGTTTTGTTACATTCATGCTTTGGTGCATTTGTGTGTGCAGTTATATATCTGAATATGTGTATACACAAAAACACTCATATACACAAAACAACAAACAGACTTTTATGAAACCAAATTTAACTGCATACTTTTCATCTGTTCCTATTTGCAAAGTATACTGAAGAAGCAAAAAATTTTTGTGTGCATAATCTGACGAAAAAAGTTTTGTTCTTTATAATAAAAGAAATTTAACAAGACACAGCATCTCAATTTCAATCAAAATTCTGGTTTTTTTTCAACCCAAGTTGCAAAAATATAAAGCTCCAGGCCTTTACCTCTTACTTGTCTTTGAATGCAGAGCAGTTTGTGTGCCTAGTTTCCTTCTCTTGTCCTTTTTTCATGTTAATATAACTTTACAGCTCCAGGGCCCAGCCTAGGGTGGCCCATCTTCTATCAAACACACAGCTGCCACCTGAGCTGGAGAAGGGCTGGTACACAGGGCAGCACCAGGAATACACTGCCAGCCTTTAAAACACCACACTCTGCTCTTCTCTTTCCCTCCTCCATATCTCATCTGGAAAAGTACTTTCTGCATTACAAAAGTTTGCCTCAGTGAAATGTTTACAGAAATGGGATCATAGAGTCCTGATGTGAGCAATATTTAACTCTATCCTTCACCTCTCTTAAACTCATACCCAGCATAGTCACTCATGCTACTTTTTAATTGCTTTCCCAACATAAGAATATTGAAATGTTGCTGGTTGTTCATTGTGATTGGTTCAAAAACATATGGAGCAGTAAAAAGCCAGCATCAATATAAATAAGTAAATATAATCTCTGATTTATTTTTGAGTCATGGAAGACCTTATTCAAACCCTCCAGCTACCACTTGACACAACAACCTCCACTAGAAAGCTTCATGCTGTGGCTTTTGTAACCCATTCGATTTTTATTGGCCTTTTCCAGATGTTACTTTATCTCAATCATCTCAGGATTTGTCTGAAGAATTTGCTGAGGCTGCACGACAGCTTAAAAAAGAAGCTCCAAGAATCCAGTTTGGCAAAATTGATGTGACACACCAACACGACTTGAGAAAAGAATTTAATATTCAAGCCTTTCCTACTGTGAAATTTTTTGTGAATGGCAGCAGGGAAGATCCCATAGATTGCAAAGGTAAACTGTCTCATGCACTGATAAGATAATGCTATGTAATGACAGGATGTACCTATCTATTACCCTGCTGAGAAGAAAAATATAGATGCTCAGATAAAAAATACAGGAGGTGGAAAGCTGGTTTTGCCCACGTGTTAAATATGCAATGGCCTCTGTAGCAATACAGGAATTTGAATCTGAATTCATCTTCCAAGGGCATGACTGAGTATCTTCTCTATATTAAGTCCACACAGTCAAATTAATTACTGCTGTTATTCCGAGTACAGAATCACCCCAACAAGAAAACTTACTCACAATTATTACAGTAAACATTAATGAGTTATGCCAAACAAGAACTGGGTCCCCAAACTGCTCCATTACTCTTCTGCTCCACTGCAATTCCCATGGGCAGTGTGCTTATGGAAACAGGCTGGAGCAACATTGCATCTGACAATAAATTGGGAATTCACAGAGTCCTTAACACACAGGTACACTTCTTAAGCTAAGGAAGATAATTTTGCCATTTAGCCATCAGAGGGAGCTCATATGTGGCTTAGAATATAACATGAAATAATTTGAAGTATTTTACAGAAAGTTATTAAGCAAAGACAATGACAGACTTGAGCAGTCCCAGAAATCCAGGTCTTATGAAACATTTTTGTTCACTTACAGTATATACGAGAGTGGTTTTGTTTTTCATAAAATGATGAACTTTTACAGAAGGAATAAAAATTGCAAGCTTCTGTTAGCGTACTCTGAGCACATACAGGTGAATCACAAGTTTAATACAACAAACAAAAAAAGGAACCCAAAGTTTGCCTCCTGAACATGTACACAACCAAGTGCTAAGATACCTTTAACTGCTGAGCCCCCTGTGGCTCCTGCTGAAACCTGATCTTTAATATTTTTAGCAACTTGCTCCTCCTTGCTATTGAATTTCTTACCAAGTTCCCACCATCTAGGCTTGTGCAAACAGCAGCCTCTGCACAAATGCCACCCAAAGCATGATGTGCCATACTGAACTTTTATTAGGGGTGCTGATACCTGAAAGCAAAAGCCCTCACCTTCAGTCTCTGACTAAATCTACAGCTTTGACAAGAAAACCTCTCTTGAACTGGTAAACCTGACAGATTTTCTGGTGTGAACCAGCGAGTACAGAGAATTGTAACAACACACACAAGGTTGCCCTCAGCAGAGAGCTGCTATTTCAAGCACATTTTAGCAAGATCAAGAATTAGGAAACTGGCTGCTGCTCTGTGCTTCGTACAAGCCAGAGAGCTCCAAACATTTGGAGGACATGTACCACCAACAATGGCTTAAATTACATTTTGTTCACTGGTAGGTGCTTATGTGCAACACTGAGTAAAACCTCATCTACCATGTTTGACTAATAAACCACTGAGCATTGGCAGCTGGGAATGTGCACTGGCCACCCAGTGACTTCTCATACAGGACTTGGTATGTACTTCCTAGCACAAAAGAAACTGCAGACCTTACTTAAATCAATAAATTAATTCAACTCTTTATGGAAGATGGAATTTTTGAATGGTGTCCCTGGCAATGGACATAACGTGAAAGCCAAATTCTAGGCTTTGTAACATCATCATTTATGACTGCAAGGTGAGAATTTGGCCAGTTCACAGGCTGATTAAAGGAACTCAATAGAAAGATTAACCACACAGAAACATGCTTAGGGGCTATAGCACTGACATAAGTGACAAGACCTCAATTCTGCCTTTAGACAGCAGAAGCCAAGCACTGTGTGGCCACTAGGTATTGCTCTGTGCTTTGTTCTGGAGCCTATACTCTCCAGAGCAGATGACTGTCTGCTTCACTTAAGAAAAAAAAAGGTATTTTAGACTAGTTGCAGTCCTGTCTGCTGCAAAATTGATGGCAATAAAATGGTCTGACTCAATTTTGATCTTGTCATACTGCTAAAATGCACAGTACCAGGACTTGCATCTCTGATAATCCACTTGTACTATACATCTTGACCCTAGCATTAACTTTTGCTTTTTCATGCATGATTTTAATTAACCCTTACTCTGGTCCAACAAGCCTGTCTGTAATACAGAGATGAAAGGGCTGAGCCTCAATTTGTTGCCTCAAATTCCTCTGAAAATGTGATAATTTAAAAATGTAATTTTTAAAGAGACTCAATACTCTAAAACTTCTGAAAGCTTAGGAGAATTTACCAAATAAACAGGATGACTATAACCTCAGTAAAACTGGTAGTAGTAATTTGGAAGCCAAAAGATGGAACAATCCAGAACTAAATGACAACTTTGGTAATTCAGCTTTGTTTCTTATGTCTAAACTGAAGTGATGCTATGGCCCCACAGAGGAATTTTAACATGTCTCTGTGCCTATCAGATCCCTCCTGCAGCAACAAAGGAACAATTTTGACACCTAATGTAATTGAACAAACAGTTCAATAAAATCTGCAATTGGTTTGAAGTCATTCTGGATTAAACCTTAGGTCGATAGCACTTTATAGCTTACTGTGATTTTGGGACACATGAAATCTTGCAGGGCAGGTTTTCTACCTGTCTGAATTTCCTCATCTCTGTTCTCTGTGTGTGATTAATCACTTAACTGGACATAAATCCATTTGCAGAGGTCTCAGAAAAATCTGTGCTGATCCACTGTTGGTCTTTTAGACTCACAATAGTTTAAATGATGACTAGAACCTGAGGTTGAATTTGGATACCTCAAGCCCCCTCTCAATCAGCTTTGACTTCAGTCCTAAGGAGCCCAAGTCCATTTGTATTTAGCATCCTTCTGCACCTCCACTGCCTCTGTCCTGATTGCATAGAAATTTCTGTCATTCTTTTTGACTTTCATTTTAACTCTCTTTTCCTTCCACAGGAGTCAGAAAAGCCTCAACTTTTATTACATGGGTGAAAAGAAGAACGGGACCTAGCACTGTTTTAATCAACTCTACTGATCAGGCTGAAGCCATCATAAAAGCTGATGATTTAGCAGTGATTGGCTTCTTTAGGGTAATTATCTGGAAAGCTCAAAAGGCTGTTGTCTGTTCCAGCTTTGGGATATACTACTTGCTATCATTACCAAATCCCACACATCCAAAAGACCTAGAACTCACTAGAAAGACCCAGGCCCTCAATTTTCTCTACATTTGAAAAAAAACCAAAAAAGCAACTATCTATGTTTTCACACTTCTAGACAAGCATCCCAGGCAGAAATAAGAAAATCTTACACCACAGCACATTTCCTCAATCAATACCTGGGCACAGAGACCCTGAGAGCTGCTTGTGAGAGCAGGATGCTCCAGCAGTGTTTGCACAGCTCTGGCTGGTCACAGCAGTGTTTCCTGCATCCTCAGAGAAAGGGCTTCTGCCAAACTCTCCCAAATTTGGCTGGTGTGAAGAGGGCCAAATCTGCATGGATAGGAAGCCATAGAATATTATCACTGTATGTGATCCAACACATGTAGTCCTTTCTCAAGCAAATTCTACCAGAGCAGAATAAGGTTCTTAGGATTTGGGCTGAATGCTAGTGAACAATAGGCAATAGATATGCTGTCAGAGTGAGTAAAATAGGAATAGCTTCTTCCCTGCTTTTTCAGTGTGACCTTGAAATCTTTAATATCTGTAAATTCAGTCGAGGATATTCTTCAACTAAAGAGACTTTTATTCTGGTATCTCTCTGCCCAGTTAGAAGCACAATGTCTGGACTCATACCTGGACTGATAATGTCCCAAATGTGCTAGCTACACTAGATAGTCCAAGTTTTGTGGATATGGAAAACAGGATTCATTACCAAAATGCCCCATAGTAACAAAGCTGGTGAGCACATAGAACATAACAGGACAAACTGTGAAAATGTTCAGTGCCCAGAATTTTGCTTTGCAGCAATCTGCTTGAAGCCGTTTAGGAAGGAAGGCAGTTTTCCAGTGCTGGAGGAAATTGAGAAGCTCTTTCTATCACAGTGATGCCAGAGGGTTCCCTGAACCACACTGATAGCAGATATTGCCTGCAGATGTGTTTGACTGGACACTGGTTTCACTCAGGGGCTGAAAAGACAATAGCTGAGCATGAGCTAGGGCATGTCAGAAATTTAATGGGTGGAAGCCAACAAAACAGTGTCCAAGCAAATAAAAAGCTGTATTTGGCCTTCTATTACTCACAGATTGCTCACAAATACAAGTGCCAGGATGTGTTGGAAAGTCTCAGCATATAAATTACTATTCATCTAGCATGAAATAATTCTCTGATTAAATCAAATCCGGAAATGCTGTTGCCTTTCATCCTACTTATTTACTATTAGTTTGAGGGTGGACAGCAGAGTGACTATTTGACAGATGCAGGAGTCAAGGTCCCTGCCTTGAAGAGCACTCAGTCAAAAGCCCCAAATGTGCCAGTCAGCTTCTCTTGTAAGCAGAGTGCTCTCTGTAATCCCTCACCTCCTGCTGGCTGTGCAGGGGGCGCAGCTGCTGGCACGATCCCTCCCTGTCTGCAGAAGGGTTTGCAGAGGGTGGGAGTGCCAGGGGAGAGCTGGGGGGGCTGAGATCAGTGCAGAGAGGACAGAGAGGACCCCACACCATCCCTGCTGGCCCAGGCCACTTGATGTGTCATAGCACTGCTCAGATCTCCCCTTCGAGAGAACCCTGGCAAGCATTATCCTCTCAACAATTGTGCTCTGCCCTTCACATCACAAGCCTTTAGCAGCCTGCTTCACCTGGAGCTCCAACTCCTACATATCTTAGCAGGATGTAGGGCAGTCTTAATAAATACTCTTTCTGGGACTAGGAACTTCACAATGACAGTGTGGAAGTTTTCTGTGAGACAGCAAGAGATGTGCCAGAGATGCCTTTTGGGATGACAGCCAGTGGGGACATCTGTGCTAACTACGGCATCCAAAGGAACTCTCTGGTTGTGTTTAAGAAGGTAGGAGTACTAAAGTCTAGCAGGTAAGGTGTCGTGACAGCTGTGGGCTATGGAAAAGCTGTTTGGGAGATTTTCCGGTTAAATAATTTCCTGGTCATAATTCAAACAGCTTAACACACACAAAAAAAAGCATTTAAAGACAACAGAGACAAGTAGGAGGCAAAACCAACAGCCATTAGACAAGTGGTACTTTCCATCTGTCTTCCTACATCCAGGCTCCTAATTCATGCTTAAGGATCTGGCTATAATAGCTTTGCTTTCCAACCTGCATTCTAATCAACATTTGCTGCCAAGTTCGGTGAGATTTGCAAACATTTACCTTTTTTCTTGTGTGTTGCTTTTGACCAGGAATTTTCTTCTGCTCCACAGCAGAAGTGGCCAACAACAAAATCAAAACTACACAGAGTAGCAGCAATATTTAGACTAGGGAGTAGTCAGACCAATGATTTCCTGAGTGAGCATATCTCACAGATAGTGTGTATAGATGTAGGAAAGATCTTTCAATATGTCAACATTACTGAACAAATTAAAACCGTCAGCTGTAGCTTGAATTTTAGCTGTAATCTTGTTCTGCAATCTAGCTGTGACATTCATTTTACAAGCTATGGAATTTCAGTTGCTGAGGATCATAAAACTCTCACTTTTAAAACCTGCCATTTTGCTCCTATAGTTGATAAGGCCACCAACCTCACAAACTTCACTATTTGTCCAGGGAAAACCTGTGCATAATGAAGTGCTTGAAGATGGTAGACAGAACAAACTGGGCCTGACGAGGCTAATCAAAACCTTTACCTTGGATTTGGTCACTGAATATAATATTGAGGTATGTGCATTTCACTGTATTAACAAAAACCTACAGGAGAAAGACAGAAATCCATGCAGGAAGAGACCTAGGGAGTTGTTCTGCACCTTAGGGAGTGAGAATTTTCTTTGCTTGTTTGACAAGGCCACTCTTAAACACATCTAGAAATGCCAGCAGAACCCAGCACACAGCTCTTGGTCTAACCCAGGCCAAATGATGCTTCCCTCTGGCAGGATGTTTTTTCCTAGAGGAGATGAGGAGTGGCTGGTGGAACAGGGAGCTCTGAGCATGCAAACGTCTCCCTCCTGTGCAGCCAACACCAAGGCCCAGGCTGCTTCTGCAGCAGCTAAGTGGGGTGGGAGATTGGAAGGTCAGTCCCTAATCCTGGCTCCAAACATTCCACTCCAACACAGCAACAGGGAGCTCTGGGCCAAGGCAAGGAGGAAAGAAACCAGCAGTAATTATTGCTGGTGCAGGTAGGAAAGACGTGGAAATGCCTGCTTGCCTGGGGGACACCCCACTGCCTCTGATTATAGGGTGGCATGAGAAAAAAAAGTAGTCCTGTGCAGGGACTGATGCCACAAAGCTGCTGATGCCACCTAGAAGGGAAGGAAGTGCCCAGCCAGGTCTTTCCCCCACAGCTGCTGCAGCTGGGCCTCCCTGGGTAACATCACCTTTTACGTCCAGCATTAATTCTTCTTCTGTGTGTTATACAGGAGATCAGACTGGAAGATCACAGTCCCTTCTGACTGTAAAAATCTATGAATAATTATGAGGTTTTTCCTGGAACAAAAAAAAAAAAAAAAAAAAAAACCAACACTCGGCAGCTGCTGGTTCTTCTTACTTTATCTGCTTTAAAACAATGAAGCAAAATCCAATGGTTATGGAAATGACTGGGAACTGAGTCTTAAAAAGTAAAATTTGCAATAGCAGAACCTAGGGATACTGATATGCTGAGCCTCTGATTCACTGTTCTGCCTACAAAGAGTGGAGCAGATGTTGAGTCTTTTGTTTCCCAGACATCTGTGAAGATTTTTGATGTCCCTGTTGAAAATCACATCCTGCTGTTCACCCCAGCGAACTCGGAGAGGTTCAATGAGATCTATGAAAACTACCAGTCTGCTGCTGCAGAATTCAGAGGAAAGGTTTGTAACACTGAATCCAGATTTGCGAATAGGAATGCCAAAAGATCAGTGGAAAACCACTCACCAGCATTACTGGTAAAATTAAACTGCAGTCAGTCCGTCTTCTAACTCTACCAAACCTTTTAAAAACAGTTTCAGTAACTATTATTTCAATTTGTTAAGGACAAGCTGAAAGATAAACGTCACTTGGAAATGATTTTTTAAAACACAAAGACCACAAAGTGGAGCACTCATTCTAGCTGCTCCAAATTAACCTGTTTCTGATTTTACAAATACAACTTTCTGGAAGCAACTTCCAACCAAAGGTAGTTTTAGCAAAATTCTGGCAATTTCTGGCTCTACCAGGAAATACCACGAGGATCTCAGATTATTGCCTGGAAGAAAAAGCTAGAGCCAGCTACAAAACCTGAGGAATATTGCAAGGTATGTCCATAGCCTTGCCTGCAGCCATGTGTTTGCACGTATAGATACAGTTATAGGCAGTCATACACACAAGTATTTTGGTTTTCTGTGGTGCTACTTCTGCTCCAGGTATGAGACACTGAAGAATAGTAGGTCATCTTGTAGTACAATATCACATATTGGTAAAGACATATGGGTTACGGGTGTTTCAGCTCTTCTGTCCTATTAAGATTTATGAGGAAGAGTAATAAGCACTTTGGGGAGTAATTTAGAAGTGTTACTGAAAGATGTGATAGTAAACCACTGTGAAAGGACAGAGGAAAAAGCTTCAATACTTCTGGCTGCTTTAGCATCTGTTATTAACTAGGATCAAGGTGTAATAAAGTCCACAGAGCTTCTGGGTTTTGGTCTGAGACCAAAAATGATCCTGCACTGTTCCTTGAATTTAAGGTTAGGTCCTACCCCACTGCCAAGCTCCACAGTCCACCTCTCCAAAATGGCTAAACCAAAGCTGGAAGGCCCAGCCAGATGGATGATTCTCTCTTTATCCTCAGATATTGTTTGTTTGGGTGGACACTAATGAAGCAAGGAACGGACGGATTTTTGAGTATTTTCGCATCAGGGACATTGATGTTCCTGCCGTGAGGATCCTAAATCTGACCAGTGATGCCAAGTACAAAATGCCTGCAGATGAGGTCACCGTAGAGAACCTAAAAGAATTTTGCCAGAGCTACCTAGATGGAAAAGCAAAGGTATGTCCATTACTAATGAGACAGCTCTCTACTACACCACCTAAAACATGAGATCTTGGCAGAGCACCCCGTTTTAAAATTAGAACAGTGTCTTGTTGTGATCACTGGTTTATTAATCTACTGTCACTCTAATGTATTTATCTACAGTTGTTGACAGAGCATTCCTCTGTATTTAAAAACTTTAAGGTGGACTACAAAGTTTTCCAGTCCTCCAATGTAAATACTGGATTGATTATCTATGGCCCAATATTTTAACTGATGCCAGCTATTTTATCGTGGTTTGAAAACTCCCTATGTCTTGATCTTTCTGATACTATAATGGAGATATTTCCCTCTCTTCATCAGGGAGAGATGCAAATGATCATTTTTTTTAAATGATTTAAACAGCTTTTAAGGTTACAGAAAAATCCAGTAAATAGAAAAGTGACAGTTTCAGAGGGGATTAACATTTGGTATTTGTTTTAAGCAAGTTTAGCAAAGTGAATATTCCCAGGGGGATCATTCCCAATGGTAAATACAGCATTTGTTGCCATAATGAGGCATCATCACACTCATGTGAAAAATACATTAAAATGTTTTGCTTATTCAGTGCTCCTCAGGGTGATTTACAGGGAGGAAAGATAAAACAGTCAGTCTGAGAGCAGGCAGAATTTAAGAAACTCAAGTAGGTAGATCTTGTATTTAGTGTTGGAAGGGAGCAGAAGGATGGAAGCAGAGGAGACGTGGCCTCTTTCTCACCAAGATCTGCTTGAGGGGCACAGTCCCACCAAGGACATCTTCCATGGGGCACATGTGCCTTTCTGCTACTGTGCCATGGAGTTAAAGAAGAGAAATTCCCAGCTACTGCACTGTAAGTTGTAGAAATCATGTGGGGACCATCACTGCTGGTGAAGGCAGAGATTTAAGCAGCAATGCACACTTTCTGGTATGTTTTACATCACTTTTGAAAGCCTACAGCACGTAAAATTTTCAGTAGTCCAGCTTCTGAACACTGGGTAACTAGAATTCAGGGTAAGGAATACAACTGTGCTCCAAAGGTTCATTTTCAGACAGTCTGCTACAGGGTCTGTATTCAAGAGAGGGACAAGTAGTTCTGAGTACCAACTACCCAGGGGTGTGAGATCCCAGCTCCTGCTGAAGGGAGAAAAGGTGGAAACACGTGATGGCTGACCAGGATGTGATGATATGAAAGAGTTATCAGACAGTAGCAGAGCACATTAGGTAATATCCCCAGCCTCACATTAACTCGAGCTGGAGTACAGTTTCTCAATGTTCCCTGCACTTACACAACAATGTTTTTGTTTCTGCTCAGCAACATCTCCCCAGTGAAAAAATTCCAGAAGACTGGGACAAGATGCCTGTCAAAGTGCTTGTTGGGAAGAACTTCAACAGCATCATCTTCAATAAGACCATGACTGTATTTGTAATGTTTTGTAAGTGTTCTCATTGAATTCAGATTTTAAGCTTCTCTAACATCATCTGTCGGAAGGAAAAAATGAAAGCTCATGCTTATATACCAAACTAATCTTTGCACTTTACAGAATCTGAGCTCAATGAATTTTTATTGTTTGTGGAAAGAATTGAAGAAAAATTTGTGTCATATCTATGGAAACGCTGTGATACCTTTGCTGACTTAGTGTTGCACTGAGTAGCACTGGATCTCTTCAGTAAATATTTGCCAAGGCTGTATCAAATCTCTGTGTTGAAAGACAACACGACACTGGAACATCATGGTGTACAATGGAAGTGTGTGGCACAGCATGAATCAGGCTGCCTTCCAAGGGCAGAGGGAGACTTAAGTGAGATTGCATAGTTATAATGCTCTAGGATTAAATCCCCAATAGGAACTGTGGTTTAGGAAATTGTAACTCTTTTTTCCCTCCTCTGTCTGCAAGGGATGTGGCTTCCTTACATGACTCTTTCCAGCAAGAAACCTCTGCCCTATCCTTGTACCAGCCAGCAGGGTTTAGTCTGTGTGTCAGTAACTTCAGTGAAGCAAAGGAGCAGCAATAACAGAAGTATAGACAACCAGCTGTACTGCCCTGAATTCCAGAAATTCCTAAAGGAATTCTGAAATTCCTGCCACCCTCCTTGCTGGTTGCAGCCCTGTCACTTACTCAAGTAATTTTTACATTTCAGTATCATGAACAAACTGAATGATCTAAGCAAGAATTGAACCAAGTCCTCTGGAAATGAAAGGCTGGTAAAGGCAATGTACTGTACTCAGTGCTCCTGAAAGTATCAAGTGCTCCTAAATTTTTAATTCTGTATAAACCAAGTGTGAACATTGTTCTCCTGGCTGAAGGACTACAACTGTGTTGTGAGCTTTTTAAAGGGATACTGGGCTTTCAGCATTTTGGTTTTCTGGTGACCTGCATCAGTGCAGCGCTCAGAGTCAAAACAGCACCATAACTCAAACTCCTCTTTCTAGAGTCAATATGACAAGGTTGATGAACACAGTCAATTTTAGTATGCAGGAAGTATTTTGTGGTTCTGACAAGTATGTCAAGGTGGGAATGATGCAAGACTTACGTGGGTTGCAGTGGTTATCTGGCACACCTCTCCGCCAAAGTAGTCCAAGTTTTGTGTTTGTTATAGTCATGAGAGGCTAAAGAGTGCTAAAGCAGCACTGCTATCAGAAATGTGTTAGTGAATAACTAGTTATCACTACATGGAAATGTGAAATTCATGAAGGGCAAATAGTTTCAAGCAGATACTGACCACAATTGAAACCCCAAACCCCGTTAACCTGGAGGTCTAGACAGGACCCCGCGACTGCACCACTACATGCACTTCTGTGTCTTTCCAATTTTATTTTTAAATTTGCAGATGCCCCTTGGTCTCAAGAGTGCAGAAAACTCCTGCCGATCTGGGATAAGCTGGGAGAACAATATGAAAGCCACAAAGACATAATGATTGCCAAGATTGATGTCACAGCAAACGACATCCTGTCCGTGGGACTGGATCGTTATCCCTTCTTCACCCTCTTTCCTGCTGGGGCTGTTTACCGGGTGAGAAGCTCTTGGGGAAGGTTGTGGAGGCACAGCTGCACACCAGGGCAGGGGGCTGTGCTTGCACATGCACATTGTGTCACAGGGAGAAAGGGGTCCTTTCATGAAGAAAGCTTTGGTCCTTTCCTGCTCAGCACTGGCTTCTGAGTAGACATTGCTGCCAAGAACCTGAATTAGAGGAGAAACCCTTCTGATTGTCTCATCCTGTATATGGGGATTTGGCAAGAGCTCAGGTATCATTTACTCACTTGGACTACAAGTCCTGCTGTTTAACAATCTCCAATCAGCCTGTTGGGTTCTAGCAACAGTCTCAACTTGGAGTGAATTTACAGATACCTCCCAATGACTGCAGTGAAACCATGAGAGATGCTCTGTCAAAGAACTGCTTGTGCTAGTTGTTTCCAGAGCATGTAAGATGATTGTCTCTAAAATGTTGGTACTGCTCCTTTTCCTCTACATTTTCACAAAACCCAAATCAAAACCTTCTATACATCTAAGCCAGTAATTTTACTTCATTCTGATATCTCAGCCTCCACTGGGAATAAATATTTGTTGTCAAGACCAATGATTTTTGCAATATGCTACCTAATGAATCAGCTATGTTACAAAATAATTAGAAAATGCTGCTGAAAGTGAAGGCGAAGAAAAATACTAAATAGCTACATTCTCCATCTATGTAGACTATCTAATTAAAAAGAAAATATCTCCGAAGTTAAAAAAAAATTAAGATACTGCTATAATTAAGGCATTACTAAGCTTTTCATTTTTCTTCTTAGTATTAAACTTAAATTAAATTCTAAGACATTTACTCATGTCCTCATTTAATCTTTGAGAGATTTTCCTCTTGGATGTGCACGCACAACTTCTGATGAATTGAACTGCAGTCCTACACACTCACACGATGTTTAGTCTTCTAGCAGAAAAACAGAAACCCATTAAATACTTGTAATAAATGTCAGTTTGCAAAAAAACCAAATAAACAAACAAAAAAGCCCCAAACCAGTAAAAACTTTCATTAACTGTTAAGAGATTGTTTCATAATTAAAAATACTCTGGAATTAAAGCGTATTTGAAATCTCAAGTTCTTCCTTGTGCACCATATTTTTGCACTAATTCCCTCAAGTGCAGAGATTTCATCTTGTACTTGACCAGCAGTGCAGGTTCCTGTAGATGTCTGTTCCTACAGATTAAGTGAGAAAAATAACTTTTGCATACTCCTATGCACAGATTACTGTAATGAAAAGTGTTGACACATATCCCCAGTAACCAGGTGCTTCTCTGGCTTTACAGGTTTTCAGGGTCTTAGAAGTCTGAGGATGTTAATTGCCTTTGGAGAAAAAAATAATAATCTTTCTTGGGAAACTTAAACTTACAAACATGAAAACCATTAAAAAGTAGTTTCAAAGCTGCCACACTTTTTATTAAAATGGAATGGAAATACCAAACTTTTAGCATACAAAAAGTGTACAGTTTTAGTGAACTCACCAGTCTGGAGCTGTTTTGCTTACAGTTCTTTGAACTCAAATCAGGTGTAAGAGTACCCAGTGTAAAGTGGCACAACATTATTTGTCTCAGTGGGAGTGAGCTTAACCCAACTGAGAATAGGCCTCCATCTATTTCTAACTACACTCAGATAAGAGCAGACAATTCCCAATGTCATGTACATGAACTTCTACAACTTTTTGCTAAAAAACTTGAGCAGAACTTTTATACTTTTATACTTCTAGAGACCAAAGGTTTTTTGGGAAGAAATCTTTAAAATACAATACGGTGCCTAGACTCACTTAGAAAATATTAAAGCTCTAAACTGAAACTACTTCTTTCATTAAACTTCCTCAGAAGAAAATCCTCAGTAAATCCCCAATTTAAGGTCAAGTATAAGAATATTAATGTCATTGCTCATCTTCATCCTGTTCTTTCAAGCTGTTCAACAGTGTATTTCAAAACTATTCCAGAATCTGAATTTCCATCAAAATCTCTGAGCAGCTTTGAATAGCATGGCTGGACAATTAAAAGACTCTGCTCTTCAGAGTATCTTGGCAATGTTTATTGTTAAGCACAAAAAACCCCACTGATGTCAGTAGCTGGGAGGATCCCAAACTAGTACAATAAAATAATGGTTGTTTTTTATACAAATCCTTTTCTTTGAAGGAATATAGATCTATTTCTTCTTTACACTTAATTTTCAGATGATGTTGGAACCTGCTGTGCCTCTGCCCTTGCTTTGTAAACTGAGCACACAAGTCTAGAGTTTGGTCAATCTAAAGAACCAAAACCCCCCACCCAATTTCATGATTATTTCCAAAATTTTATGTACAGAGTAACATACTTTAATTTTTTTTCAGGAAGTGGCCTATACTGGAGAATATACCTTGGAGGCATTTTCTGAATTCTTAGAAGAACAAAGCAAGGCAAAAGCAGAACCAGAAGAGAAGGTAGGCATTTGATCCAGACAGTGCCTGATTTGCTGTGTAATGCAGGCATGTTCCCAGCTTGTGGAGACATTCCTGAAGTGGCTGTAGCACAGCCACTATCCTGGGCCCCTGCTCGTGCCAGTGCTGGGCTGGTTCTTACCAGTTTGTATTTAGTTCCATCCCCACAGCAGCTGCAGTCATGTCCCACAGCCTGGCGGGCACGCACCCACTCACATCCTTGTTTTTGTCACACAAAACCCTCATCTCCCACTGCTCATGTTATCCCTGAGTCACTACATCAACATGGGCAGTAAGCACTGCATGGCAGAAAGGAGCCTGCAGCCTGACAGGTGTGCAGCACCAGTTTAGCTGGGAAAAAATAAAGCCCCAGCTAAGTAAGTGTCAGTAAGTTGTAGCTAGAGTTGTTCAAATTCCATTGCCCACCTCATTCTGCTGCATTCAGTGCAGCTTCTCTTCCCTCTAAAACAAGGACACAACTGAGAGCAGATGATGTCCCTTCCCTGAGCAATCTGGTTGTGATAATTTCCCAGTTCCTCGACCCTTTCTTCTCCACTGTAAATCAGAGCCGAGCAATGTTTGCTGTCCCACAGCTGCCTGTTCTTTAGTCACAGACACTTCACAGCAGAAGGACACATGGTAAGTGAACAGTGTGGCTGACCTCCACACAGAGAACTACAAGCAACAGAAAAAATCCTGGCATGTAAATGGAGACACTGTCCACCCTGTATAAGAATCCTGGGCCCTTTCTGCCCAGAACTGAAGTGGAACCACAGGGTAGCAATTGCTTTTGACTCTCCTTTCAGCTAGTTAGGAAAATTGTCTGTGGGTGGAGAAACAGTTTTGAGGTTTTGGACTTATTTCCACTAGAGGCTTTGATTTTCTCCTGCATTCAGTGCTTCAATGTGTAGTTATTGATGGAGAGAGATAACTAGTACTGGGACACAGAAGGCTGCAGAGCAGGACCAGACACCCACCTTTGCCCAGTCATTACACAATTCTGCTTTCCCATACCCAGAGCCTACACCTGGTGTCTGCCTCTTGCATGTTCCTTAGTGCTGTGTCTCAAGCAGGCCTGTTGAGTTCTACACACAGACTTTTACATGTCATATTTGAGCTCTGTGTACTTTGTTGTCTCTTCATGCTTTATTTCACATGAAAGAATAAGTAAAATAGTCACCTTATAAAATACCACTCAAAACCATGCTCTGTGTAGCAAAAGGAGTAAGAAATTGGCATTTTCTCATCTGTTCACTTTTCCCACAATTATCTGACACCCACCAAATTTTCTCAGAGGATTGCAGTATTACACCATTTGTAGTACAGTGCTCGATATGAACTCTCCTCTTGAAGTAATTCTTCATCCTCACCTCAGGGTATTCACAAACACACAAACAAGATAAATAGGGTAGTTTCTTTTGAGATTGCCAAAGAAAGACATCTTGTGCCCGTCAGCACACGTGGTATTTTAAGTTCATATTAAATCTTCACACAAAACTTCATCTAAGCTTTGCCATAAGCCAGTGCAAAGGTCTGAAAACAAAGCACGTTTTAGCAGCAGCTGCACTGTTTCTGACCTCATTAACAAGACATCAAGTTCCTTGGTTGACAAGATCTACATTTCAACTAATCTTAAAATGTTGGGGTTTTTTAAGAATTAATAGAATAATTGTCTTTGTGAACATTTGTAATAAGCAATTTTCCTTTTGCATTTCCTTTTTTAAAAGGATCCTTTGGGAGGAATCAAAGAGGATTTCAGCCAAAAGGAAACTGTAATAACAGAGAAAGAACTTTAATAGTACAGAGAAAGAGAAACATTCTGAGGATTGTGGGGAATCTTTCCTGGAAGGAGCTCACTGTAAGAATGACTCATCTCAAGTGAACACAGAGCTGAATAAAAAAATAAAAGTAAAGAATTCAGTATCTGTGGCTTGTTATGTGTGACTTCCCTTCTGAATCCAGTTTAACTCCTAGTTCTACTGGGATCAGTTCTCACGGGTTCTTAAAATACTGTCAATTTTTCTTAAACAATGCTTTATTATTAATAAAACTGCTCTTCTTTAGAAAGGTGTGTATGCCATGGCAAACAGATCAAGTATAAAACAACACTATCTGAACAAGATCTGTGACAAGATTGCAACTGATTGCTCTCCAAAACAGCCCTTTTGTTTTCAAAGGAGATTAACTGCTCCCAAAAGGAAGGGCCTAACCCTGCAAAAAGCATACCTAGAGTGATTCTTCAGAAGAAGTCATTGAAGCTAGGGGCTGTGCCCAACGGGGCAGCAAGGCACGGCTCATGATTTTTTTATTATCAAGCAGTAAAAAAATGCAGAAATAGAGATATAATTTAATTCCAATTAGAAAAATACCTTAGGTAACGCACAAAGTCACAAATGTGACTCGCATTTTAGTTACCTGAGGTCCCTTAACCACCCTTCACATGTTAAAGTGAGACAGGTGAAACTGCTAGACAATAATAATTTCTTCCTGCAAGGACCAGATAAAGCAGAAATAATTCTGAAAATCTGAAAGCTTTTCTTATACAATTAGAGAAGGAAGAACTCTTACCAGAATTTCATTTCAGAAACAGGTGTTCAAAATCTCTGTTTCCAAATCGTTAATGCTAATAATCACTTTCTTATGTAAACAAGGGGAAAAATGGGGGAAACTTAGAAAAGGAAGGGACACTTGTTTGAATGGAAAAGGATTCCATCACTGCAGTGAAGAATACAGTATTGAGAGAAAGCATGGAGACCTCCTAACCCTCACCTCTCACACCAGGCAACAAGAGAGGAGCAGTTTCAAAATACTGGACCTCCTACATTTTATGATGGCTTGCTAAAAAGTCCAGTTCTTGTCACGTGGCTTGTTTGCTACCCAGGATGCAGCATGTAATTAAATAAGCACTCTTCGAGATTTAAGGTGAATTATTAACTTCTTTACTTTACAGTTCTTGCAAATAAATAGGACTCCACATGCACCACACCTCAGGAGGCTGTCAGTTGGTCTTCACTGATCAGGAGGTAACAAGAAGACACAGAAAGTAAAACAGTTTATGTTGATTCCCCGTGGGCACAGTTTAATCTCTGCTGGGGTTGATGCTCTTTGGGACTGCAATTAAATCCACTTAATGGAAGAGGATTCTTGTGGAAGCATGTTCAATGCTAGACCACCCTTCCTATGTATGATCTACCCTGGTTTTGCAGGTCTTGGATCTATTTTTTTTTGAGCAGTTTACTGAGACTGTCTGAAATTGGCGAAGACCAGGGGCCAGATGGGCTTCACATATTCAGGTTTTCTGCCAGAAACATCACTTGCATGGGGAGAAGGAGCTGAAAGCTACACAGGAGAACTACAGCTTAAGAGTCAGCATGGTAGAGGTGAGAGATGGGAACCACAGCCAAGTTATTACTACTTGAAGCAAAATTCTTCTTTGAAGATGCCAAGTAAAGTTTAATTGTCATGTTTTTAGAGTAAAGTTTTGCTAGAACTGCAATATAGTAGAAACCAAATCGTACTGTCACTTAATGGCATGAGGAAAAGATGGAATGGTTTTAAAGTGTTCAAGCTAAGTTTGCTGTGGGTGGAAGCTCCAGCTGGACAGTGTGGGTTGCAGCTGACAGTAAGTGTTTCTCAGCACCCTTGTTAAGAGGACTTCATTTACAAATACCACGGAAACCATGACCTGCCAATTTGACCACTGAGGTGTACCAAAACTGCCCCTCTCAGACACACTGAAGTCAGCTCTCCTTTGGATATCAAACACAAGTCCTCTGGGACACTCCCAGTGGGACACTGGGCAAAGTAAACCTGATCACTGCTGGATATTGGCTTTCATTTGACTTTCATTTGACATTGGGCATTCATTAACACACAGAAGCCTTCGTTTGATATCCTGGGAGATCAGATTAGGGAGAGAGTGAGATGAACTGAATCCCAAAGAGAGGAAAGTGTCAGTGTGCTTCCCCTTTTCTGCTTGCAACATGATGAAATCTGAATGGCAAGCAGCACCACCAGTATATTTTGAACAACTATTAAACACAGAAGCTATAATCTTTTAATTAGTTTCCTTCCAGAAAAAATAGAGCAAGCAATGCTCAGCACCAATCTGTATCTGGCAGATGGGTTTACCATTCAAGATAATGAAAAAAAATTAATTTTCACTGTGTCTACCCACTGTATACAAGGCTCAATCCTGAAAATGCTATCTATCCTATTATGAGGTGCAAGATTACATTTTAATGAAATCATGTGACATCTCAGCAAATGATGTTCTGTTCCAGTCTCTCTCAGATGTGGTGTCAAGACAAGGGGCAGAGTGCAGACTCACATGCCATGCCCTGACACATGACAAGTGTTACAAATCTACTTCATAAAACATGTGCTAAAAGCCTGCCTGAATCACATCTCTTCCTTGGTCAAAATTCTGCCTTCCTACTGACTGAGTTCCTCCAAGTCTTGCCCATGGCAGAAGGAGCCCGTGGTGCCAAACAAGTGGCCTGGCACATTGCCTCATTCTCCCTCTGACCCGAGTCAGCTACAGAATATATTCCTGGAACAAAAATTTAAAAGTGTCACAAGGAGAATTGAGACCTTAATCTGTGAAATGCAATCGCTTCCTCAAGCTTTGCTAAGTCAAACACTTCTGTTTTAGTTTAAACATGAAGTTAATCTGTTTAATTTTTAAGAGTACATCATTATAACCGTGCTCAGACATTCCAAATATTACTTAAAACCATAAAAAATTAAAAATCAATATTTATTAGCCAAACTTGTTTCTGTAAATGAATACCAATATTTTGAATGCCCCACTCACATGAATAATCTCCTCATGCACGTAAATAAGACCTATCAATTAAGACAGACAGGACTAAGTAAAGAGATATGAATGCATACCAGCAATGGAGCTGCTTTAATCCGCACTGCCAAGAAGATTTGGTTAGCAACATGAAGCAGCAGAAGCAACACTCTCAGCCAGGCATCTTATTTATAAAAAGCATCATAAAGTGTAGTACAAAAAAGGGATAAACTTCAACCATCCCCAAGAAATGCTGACTTGTGTTTTTTGTTCAATGATAGCCTATTCTGCCTTAAAATACAACCTTTGAGCACCTTGCAGATAGAAATTCATCTCTTTAAGTTCTGTTCTTAAATTCTGGAGAAGAAAAATGTTGTTCAGATTTGACAATAATTCATAGATGCTCAGATGAACAGGAAAAAAAATAATCAATCCTAATGAGAACCATAATAATTTTTTTCCTCTTTACAACAGATTAATCCTAGCTTCATTTCCCTGGAATTACTTTCAGTTGGCATTAGCATAACAACAATACATTAAAAGGGATTAATACAAATACAAAACAAATGCATGGACTGTTAATAAAAAAATCCCCTTCATGTGTGGCAGTGGCATAATTGATATAAATCAAAAGGTCTGGCTTGAAGGTCAGAAACTCCTGTTGGTAGAAATAGATGTGTGCTATATGCTTGAAAACTGATGGGATAATCAGAGGTAGGGGTCTAAAGCCAGTATTTCAGGCATTTCATCCGAAGAATTGCATGGTCAAACTTGTTAGGAAGTTTGACACTCTTGTCTTTCCTTTCTCTCACACTCTTGATAGTGAAGAGAGGAGAGTTTGCTCCAAGGCCACAATGATTTAATGCAAATATATTAACGAGAAGGAACAACTCACACGTTTACAAAAATGTGCTCTTGTGCTAACTCAAGTGGAGTTGGGCCGGTGGAAATTACTCTGCTCAGATATTTGAAAACCATGCTTGGTATAATCAGCTGTGACAGGGGCAAGGAGCCTGTGTTCATCTGAAGCTTTGCTCTGGGAAAAGCCTTAAACTCATTTGTCCCCCGGGCTTGTGGCCACGCTGTTGTAGCTGTGCATCAGGAGTCTCACACGAGCTGTCAGTCATTCACTCAAGCTCGTGTCCAACTCAGAGGGCTCCCAGGAGCTTCTCACTGCTCGTGTTTCATACTTGACTCACCACATCTGGGAAATGACACGACCGAGGGGCCAGGCCAAAGGCAGCTCTGCCATTGGTTTTGAAGCAGGCAGCTGTGTGCTGTCCTGCACCAGCGGGGTCACACGTTGCCCAATGTGTCCTCAGTTTGCAGTTTCTGAGGATGACCTTGGAAATATTTGCTTTCTGTGAAACATTGACAGAGCTGAAGCTGTGCCAGCGCTGCTGCCCCCTCCTCTTGCTGCTGAACAAACATGCAGTGCTGCCTTTCCACCCGAGCCTGCCAGCTGCTCCCCGATCCTGCCTGGGGAATTTACTGCACAGGAACCCTCACTATTCACACACACTGGACCTGCATCACCACTTCAACACCACACAGTGAACACAAGCAGCTAAAGAATCATTTTCTCCCCCTCCCCAGGAAGAAACAACATGCTGTATTTCATTTGAGCTCTCCTGGGCAAATGCATGTTACCAATAACTTCAACCAGTGAATAATAAATATTAATAAAGCATTTAATTGGAATCCTGTTGAAAAGCACTTTCTCCAGCACAGCTGGCAAGAGCCCCCTTGAACAAATGCTGCCTTCTTGCCAAGTACAACATAGAGTCATAACTAGTCAGCAGAGGCTAAGGACATATGGCTGAAGGCCCATGGCTGAAGCCTGAGCTCTTCAAAGCATGTATTTTATAGACTGAATTAATCTGGGAATTCTGCCTAAATTTTCCTCCTCTGGCCTTGTCATTTTTGAGAAGATGCTGGTTATTTCTTATCACCCACACCACATGCTAGCAGAGTCCTGAGCCAAACCAGCACCCTGGGACAGCATTACCTCCAGCCTCTATGTGCCAGGGCACATCACCAGTGGTTGCCAGTTCTTTTAGACCAGTAACAGATGTCCATAAAAGCTAGTTAACTATCATTTCCCTTCACTTAGTTTGACACTGGTGGGATTCTGCCTGCCTTGCCTCCAGAGCACTGATATTTGCTGAGTCAGGAAGAAAACCCACCCTCTTCCACATGCCCTGATCCTTTTCTTAAATAGCTCTTGGCCAAAGTCTAGTGACTTCAACAGACCAAGGTATTTGCCCAGAAATCACATTTGCTTGGAAGAGTGTGAGCACATTGCAAGAATCTGTACCGCAGTTTTAGCCTGGCTGCACAGCATCAGGGGCCTCTGGGAATACTTGGTTTAAGGGGGGCAATTACAGTCTTTGTAAGAGCCAAGTGTGGGCTGTAACAGCTTTTTAACTGGCGTTAAATACAGTCTAGTCTAAACTATTTTTGTTCTAGTCCTTAATAATTTCCGTGTAATCCTTTATTAAGACTCGTTGAAAGGAGAGAGTGGACACCTTTTAATGTTAATTGACAATCTCTGCTGCAATTTTGTCTGTGTATTTTTCTACTTGAAACCCTTTGACTAAGATGCTGCTTGGCATAAGAATTCTCAGGACAATTTCCTCAGAGAACGCACTAGTGTGGAAATTTGAAGGATGTGCTTCCCCAGCAACCAGAGGACTCCATACAAGACCAGGAAGATGGTCTTCTATGGAACACTCATTGGTGAAAGTGAACCATAATTTGCATTACGTGAAAAGAACATCCCTTGCGATAAATGAATCTCTTCATTTCGAAATTTTGCAACCTGAAATCTTCTCTTCCAATCAAGATCCACTGGGTTTTTCTGAACTGAACAAATTCTCATTTATATTGAGAACACGCAGAATACTTCCCCAGATATGTTTATTCTTCTATGGCCTTCTTCCTACTAATCTATCCAAGCCTAGTACCACAACGTGTTTCAATCATAGGGTCAAAGGTGTGAAACGAGGCCGAGTGGCTCAGGAAAATCATATTGAGTGGGGAACAACAGGAGCTGAAGGCAATCATTCTGTATAATCATTCTGTATAGTCATTCTGTACAGTTATTCTGTACAATCATTCTGTACAACCATCCTATACGATCATTCTGTACAACCATTCTGTACAATCATTCTGTCCAGGGCTCGGCAGCCTTTGGGGGTGCGTCAGTAGATGAGTGGGGACCAAGCTTGAGCGCGGCTTCCCGGGAGCCGGATCCTGATTCCAGCAGAATTCCCAGGGCTCCACTGCCACCTGCCGGGACGCCCGGGCATCCCGGGCCGGGACCTGGGAGACGCCCTGGCCCCGGGTACCGCACCTGAGACCCACAGGACGGAGCGTCTGGGAGAGAAAACAGCGCCTGGGGCAAGCCACGGGCACCCTGAGGGTCACAAGCACCCTCAGGGAGGAAAATGGATGGAGATGTAGCAGATCCTTTGTGCCTGCACAGAACACACAGCCCCAGCTTTGGGGAGGCCAGGGAGACCAGCAGAGTGCCAGAGCAGTGGAGTGCCAGGGCAGTTCCAGACAACACAATTAAACCAGGGACTGCCAGTTAATTAACGCTGACATCAGGCTATTTAGGATGGGTGTAGCTTTGGCCAGTTGGAACTGGTCTGACAGATCTGAAATCAAGAAAAAGGTTCAGTCGGGAAAGTAAAACTGAAGATAACTTGACCTTGGTCCAAAGGCATACTATGCCCAAGTTATAACTGTATGTCAATGCACAAAATCACAACAGTGTCTTTTTCAAGAGTATAAAAATATTTTGCCCCTTTCTAGAGATTTGAAACAACAGACTGGACCTACATCAAAGTGTGTTATATGGGACATGCCAGATGATTGGGACATTGGTCAAATTCAATTCCTCACCTGAAAATACATCACTACAACAGAGCTAGAGGGTTAATAATGCATGGAGAAGCTGCAAACACAGCATTGCTATGTCTATCATGAGACCAAGCTGCAGTTTAAAGAATGACTCTCTGATGTTTGCAGAAAAGACACAGTTCAGCCATCTTTACTGAACTACAGTACTGACAAAACAAATTCACAGCAAGGGTGATATCCCTGGACAGCTTCCTGATCCTACTAAACCAGCCATTTTGCATGGTCTAGATTTTTGTCTTCACTGGCTTGATCCTGCAAGGTGTTCCTATTTGGGATGACTTCCAAGATCTGCCCAGTTCTTCTTTATTGTATTTTCATCACCATTATTTCCTTTAATACCTCTTTAGCATCCTGGCTCTAGCATCCTCTCCCCTGTTTCTGGTGTGCTGGAAGGATGATGCACTTGTGCTTACAGAGAGGTTGATCTTCAAAGAAAGTCACATACTGATGCCAGTGGAGAATATGTTACAGGTGACCAAGGTTCACTTCTGTACAAATGAATTCTTTGTAGGTGAAGGAAAATTCAAATACAGGCAGCAAAGTTACAGCTGATTTTGCTCTCTGTGCATTTTTCAAAGCTAGGTCAAAAATGTAAGAAAGAGAAAAGAAAGAAATGGTTTTATAAGAGGGGAGGAACTCAGCTGCTGGCTACTTCTGCATCCAGTCCCAAATACAGACCTTTTGCACCTCAGACACCTCACACATAGAGGACCAACTATCAATGCAAATCTCCCTTGAACATTGCTGAGAAGCCCCTCTGGATTCCACTATGGAATTATTTTGGCTTGATTTAGAAAGCCTCTATTTTGGGGAAACAGTTTTGTTGAACCCCAGAAAAGTGACAGGCACCAGAGACCATTTCAGCTAAACCTGAAGCAAAAACTGTCAATAGGATATAAAACTAGTTCCCTGGAATTTTTCTGATCGTGAAGTTTCCATTAAAACTGTGCAGTATGCACTGAGGAAATGTTACATCAGGCTGTGTTGGGTTATTTCCCAAGTACAATCAAGTACAGCATTGTCATGTTGTCAGGATAAACACCGAGTACAGCTGAGAGATTATGACATCCCATGATGGCACTATCCTTGACTCAAGCCATGAGAGGGAAAATGTTCATCTCAGGCATGGGAGAACAGCCCTCATTCTCATTCCAGAAGACACCGACAAGTGGGTTTTAGTTAGAAGTACTGTAATTATCCACTTTGCAACAGATAATGTTCAGTGTTTCTAATTAAAGGTAGATAACCGTAGAACTTTGTAATTATGTGGGATAATCTTTGCATCAAAATAAGACATAGCCCACACTTCATTTGCATGGGCCATGAGCATGCCAAAAACATTTCACTTCTAGCCAGCTGCACCAAAAGCAGAAGTACAGACCTGTATGAAGAAGATCACACCCCTGTAAAATTCATTTCACTCAGGGAACTAGCACACACGCACTAATTTGGGTGGCAGAAATAGTACCTACAAGGAAAGTTTGCCAGGCAGATCACCAGATACAAACTGAAGCTTCAACCACATAGGTCCAGCCCATTTCAATGCAATTATTGGGCATCACATTGAGGAACAGATCCTCTGGGAAGTGGCATTTAATCTTAACCCCCTTCACGATTGTTTCTACCGTGTTGAGCCAAGCTGCTTTCTGTCACAAACCCTTTAGCTTGGCCAGGTGGTCAACCATAACCCAGGCAGAGGAATCCCAGGCAATCACTTTCCTGAACAACCCCAAATTTCAGGGACATAAGTAGAAGCAGCTATGTCCCAGAATGATCTGTAGACCATCAACCTATGAGTTATGCAATGTATTACTTGATGAGAATCAGAGCTGCACTTTCAAATCAACAATTTGTTCTTCATTTTCTGACTATCCTGTCCTCAGGGCTAATCACTTTGATGGTTTTGTATCCAGAATGAACCTGCCTCTGTGTGCTTATGGCTCCTTCAGTTTCTACATATTTTTTTTCTCCTTGCTTCAGCACAGGGATAGGAAGAGACAATGATTGCTTTGAGACAGTGGTAGAGCAAGGTAATAGGAAGCAGTGATGAAGGAATGTGGATGGAGGTGTTACCATGGCAACAGGGGGACAGAGAGTTTTCCAGCTTTGGGAAAGCAAGCACATTTTTCATCACTGTTTCTACTCTGAGTTCTGAGCAGCTCTTTTGACTTTTAGGGTGAGGGACAAAAGTGCAAACAGCATTTGGCCTCAGGGAGCTGTTTCATCATTGCAGAAGTTAAAGAGCAGCTGAGAAAGCCACACAGAAATTCAAACTGGTGTCCAGGTCAACACCCTCAGCATAAACTTATGTTACTGAGTTGTGTAGTAGATCCATAAATCCATTATTTTTCAGAAAAACTTCTAAAAATATAATTCCTGTGCTCTGAAACAGAATGTTTATTATCACCTTCCCGAGCACTGGCTATATCTGCCATATGTGTCACGTAGGCACCGTACAGTCAGCATTTCCCTGCCAAAATTGAGTCCAAGAAGAAAGAGCAATACATAATGACAACAGTAGTGAAATAATCCCATTACAAGGAATGTAACAGGAGTATAACAGAAATAAGAGCATCTATTGGTAGTCCTTTATCAGTAATAACTTTGCCCCTTTTGGATGGTACAGGTTTTGCAGATGAACAGCAGAGCACGAGGGATGCACGGAAAGCCACACATGGCTATGGCACAGTTGGAGCACAACATTCCCTCTTTAACAGACACATTACACACACCAGCTATCACTTACATTAACTGCTGTTCCTAATGAGCCCAACATATGGAAGGCCAAAACCAGAGCTCCTTTCCCCCCAATAAAGTTATCAAAAGATCACATGACTGACCAGCTAATGCAGCTGTGCTATAGCAGGGAGCTCCAATTTTCATTTAAATGTACAAAAAATTAGCAAGAAGGCTGCAATGCTTTTCTGAGTTAAGATGAAAAACTCACTGCAAGGGTGTGTCTTTATGCATTCTTAAATATAAAAAAGCTGTTAAAGGATGAACCACAACATAAAAAAGCCTAAAGACATGAAGTCTACAAGTTGGCAGAACATTTACAGAGATGCAAAGTTGCCAAATCTCAGAGAGCAAGCAGTCTACAGCTTATAATTTCTGATAGAGACTGTGGGAATGCTGTTAAAGGGAAGTGCCATTTGGAGTAAAGTAACAAAACACAAGAAATTGTGTTTGAATATATAGGTCTGCAAATGGTAAATGTTTCTACTGGTCAATACAAGTATATTTTTTTGGAAATAATGATAGTTCTAAAGTTAAGGCAAAGGCTGATAATATCAGCAAGAAGATGCAAACCTTTCACCTTCTTAGGGGCATGATACAGATGACAGTGATACATGATATAAATCTCTCCACCTGCTTCTTAGGGTAGCTGAGCATGACAGATAATCTCACACTGTTTATTTTGGAGGAGTAGATAAATTCGCCTGGAGAGCCATGGAGACCCTTGTTGAGGTCACAGCAGTTTTTTGCAGAATGTCACATCATTTACACTTTCCAATCTGTTTCTGGGTCTGTTCTCAATCAGACCTCAGCAGCACACAGAATACAGTCCAGAAAGCTTTTAAAATGTGAAACAACAGCCTAGGAGCAGGAGGCTTGTGGTATTAACACAGTATCAGTAGTGGCTGGTGAGGCATTCAGGCTGCTGGTCACCATGAACAGAAAACCCACAGATACTTTGCCTGTCTCTGTCTGACAGCTCACCTAGGGCAGGAAAAAGCAAATCCTTCCAAACCTGTAGTCTACTACTTTGCATTTGTGGGATGGGAGCATTTAAAGACTGAATTGATTCCTTCACCCACTGACACTGAACACAGTTGTGATCTCCAGGTTTTCCAGGACCAAAGGATGCTCAGCTGCCGTGCTGCCGTTGGCCAGGGTAATTTTCTTTACAGTAGCTGTATGCCTTGGGTTTGTGCTGCAGACAGAGTTGATAGTGCAGAGATGTTCTCATCATTGCTGAGCAGTGTTTACACAGAGCTAAGGCCTTTTGTGTTCCTCAACCCATCTCAGCAGCAGAGAGGCTGGAAGTGCAGAAGGAAAGCAGCCTAACTGACCCAAGGGATATTCCAGACAATGTGGTGTTGTGCTCAGTGTATAAAGCTGGGGAAAGAAGAAGGAAGGGGAGAATGTTTGGATTGAAGGCATTTGTGTTCCATACTCACCACTACGTCTGATGGAACTCTGCTTTCCTGGGATGGCTGAACACCTATCTGCCTTTGGGCAGGGGTGAATCAACTCCTTGTGTTGGTTTGCTTGACTGTGTGACTTTTGCTTTACCTATTAGGCTGAGATCTCAACCCACAACTTTTCTCACTTTTCCTTTTCTGATTCTCTCCCCAGTCCCACTGGCAGGAGTGAGCAGCTGCATGGGGATGAGTTTCTGTCTAGGGTTGAACCATAATAGCTGCTCTCAGCTGTACAAAGCCTGTGCTGAAGTCTCTGCAGGCCTTTGGAACAAACTCTGTGGATACAACTACCACATAATATCCATACTCTGGGAACTTCTGGATAATTGTGTGTTATCAAAAGCACTAAGTACACTCCCAGGCATTGCACATCCCTCATTTCCCACCCCTGGTCTTTGATATATTCCACTTGCTGGTAAACGTGAAGTACCAGCCACTGTCACCTTCAGTCAA
Source organism: Cyanoderma ruficeps (assembly GCA_008694505.1). Classification (NCBI taxonomy): domain Eukaryota; kingdom Metazoa; phylum Chordata; class Aves; order Passeriformes; family Timaliidae; genus Cyanoderma; species Cyanoderma ruficeps. The sequence goes on along the minus strand of VZDJ01000076.1, from coordinate 6,266,276 downwards.
ATATGCAGGGAAAAAAAAGCCTCATGTTTTCTGAGAGGACCCAGCATCATCCATTGATCTAAGGTGGAGGAAATCTGGAGTAACAAATTTGTCCTAGTCAGATTGATACAGCAACAGTCCTGTGTGAGCCTAGATGTGCCTCTGGGAAAATGAGAGGTCAGGTAGTAGCTGTAGCAAAATGGATACGGTCACTGGCTTTGTACCTCCCAGAGAACTGTTCTCTGGCTGTTTATTAACTCCCAGGAAAATTGAAGTTGCATGGTTTCAATTGTTACATGCAACCTTATCAGAAATAACCGCCCTCATGCCTGAAATGATGGCTTAGTCAAGCAGAATACTCCTCTCCCCTTCCTGTATCACCTCAAATGGTAATCCTACAATTTAGCAATCATGGTGCTTGCAGAAGCAGCTTTTTTCACTTATAAAGTGCTCCCTGACAGATCCTGCCTGCTCATAAAGGGCATGTTTATATTCACTGTGGGGTGGGTACCTTCTAAATTGGCAGGGTAATACCCTATCAGACTTTTCTAAATCAAGAATTCAATTTTTCCTTATTCAAACCTCAGCCCTCAAAGGGATTTTCTGCTACCAGCCTGCTACAGTGGTCTGGATCAAAATAATGTGGTGACTGCAGTCAGCTGGTCTGGCAGGAGGATTTTAATCAGCATCCTCAGAGGACTTCACTTACACATTCCAATCACAGGCAGGAATGATACTCTGCTGTCTAAATGTATGAATTTTGGGTGGGAAAAGTTCATCAGCTCTAGTTTTGAACCTGAATTCCATCCCTAATTTCCACAGATGAGGCAAGAGTGAATGCTGCCTGTAAGGCACCAGGAGATTTTATCCTCCAGGCAGCAACCTGACCAAGTCATTGCCCAGGGTGGGTTGGAGGTCTGAATAACTTAGACCTGAACAAACAGATGGTCCCCAGGTGCTTCAATACCTCTTCACCTGGGATGAAAAAGAGAGAACTGTTTCTCACTTTGCCAGCCTACCAACAAGCCATGTTTCCAGCAAAATGAGTGATGTTGGATAAATTTCCAACCAGGTGTTCCTGTAATATCACAACAGCAAACCAAAGAGAGATATAAACTATGGTTTCCCAACTCTTTCATGCAACTATAACCTTCTGTCTTGCTNAAAAAAAAAAAAAAAAAAAAAAAAAAAAAAGCTAGCATTTCTCTTGGGGAAAAAGAGAAAAGCAAAAGGAACCAGACAGAACAGATACAAGCAAACTCTGCCACACATTCTTCAAGACTTTTGAAGCTTAACACAGAGGAAATATTAAAGCAGAACCACAGGCTGCAAATTTCTGCATTTGCTTCCTATTTCTGCTAAAAATCCTGTCAATCACACCTCAGCAGATAAACACACTGCTAGCAGTTTCACCTTACCATAGACATCATTTCATCTTCAGCCAGCAGACGTGAACAGGTTTTCTTTTGCACCGCTTTAGAAAATCCTGAAGATCTACTCGGAAAGGAAAACTGCCAGCTCAGGAGTCCCTCAAGCCATATGCCAGCAGAAAAGCCTCAGCAGAAGGGGGTTACTCTGAGCTGCTTGCACCAGGTGCTGCAGCAACACTTTCAGGGCTGCAGGACAGAGCTGTGGGCCAAGCAACAGCCCTGCAAGTTGATCCAGACTCCAACAAGTTGGTCCAGACTCCAACTTGTTCCCTCAGCACAACACCTGGCCCTTGTGACGCAGTTATTTGAAAAGCACTGTGGCTTGGGAGGAAAAACCCTCCAGAAGCAGGAAACTATTTTCCAGTTGCTCCTGCCTTTCCTGCTTCATTCCCCAGGCACACACCAGCCCGGCTGACCATCCTTCCCTCTTCCACCTCTAAATAAACCCCCAGCTTAGAAGACACACAGTTCAACAGAGCAGCACGTTGTCAGAATTGGTTCCTCCCAGCCTCCAAGCTGACTTCTTGACTTTGCTTTATTCAGTGAGTGCCTCTGACCATGACAGCATAGCTACTATGCCTATCCTCTTTTGATCTAATCTTCTTTACATACTGGTGAGTTTAGGCACACGGGAGGAGAAAAAAAGAAAAACAGCAAATAATTTTATTCTTGCATAGCAATCTATTGCAGGAGAAAAGAGATGGTAAATTGCTGCCATTTTACTGTCTTGTTTGAATAATTTTCTGTAGGAGAATTTTAAATGCCTTGTGTATCAGGAAGGGGCAGCTGCTCCGTTTTCTATATGGGTATTATGGTATGAGGCACTGATGCAATTTGGAAGATGGACTATTGACTGTTGTGAAATGATGCTGAAAATGATGCAATCAATTTAATTCTCTAATGGCATAAGTAAAGGGAAGGGAAACTTTCTGGGCATTGTTTGACCTGCCTTATGAGAGACTGAAAACTCTGTTCTGAGTAATCAGAAGATGGATCTCATTTTATACAACTTTTTTTGATTCAGTAGCTGAAGGAGGAAGAACTGAATCTCAATTTATAATTCTAGTTCCTTCCACTATTACTCAAAATGAATAAAGATGGCAGTTTTCATTCCAAAACCTGGAGTGCTTCAAGCCTTTAGATGACCTTCAAGGGAACAGCAAGACAGTATGACTATAGCCATCAAAAGATCTCTGGTTTAATTGGATTTTATAGAAGTGTACTCTTTTATTAACTATTTTGTGGCAATGAATTGTTATGAGGTTTTCTTTTTAAAAAAAATAAATACAGAGTGAGATGGCTGTGTCATAGGATGAAGGGAAGCCTCATTTCAGTTCCCTGTTCTGACCAAGCCAGGGGTACCTGGGATGAAAAATGACCCAAGTTTGTGAACCTCTTTGTGTGAGTTAGAGGGCAAGTGAGAGAGCACATACATCTTGGTGTCCAAAAGGAAAATGGGCTTCCATTCTGAAAATACAAATAATGGCAATTCTACATTCACATTAAAAAAAAAAAAAGGTTCATATTGTTCCACGTCAGAATTAACATGTATTTCAAAACATGGAAACTGGATGAAATTAGAATTGCTGCCTTTTCATGAATAAAACAGTGACATCAAAAAAGAGGAAAACTGTCGCATCTTTTAGATAAATACAGGTTGCTTCAGGGAGTGTGTCTACCACAGAAACCATCATTTCTGTTACATCATTAGGCACTGTTGAAGACAAAGATCATGTAACCATGTTTCTCTCTCTCTCTCTCTCTATTTTTTTTTAATAAAGAATTTAGTTAAAGAAACAGGAAAACTACAAAAGCTAGTTTTACCTCACACCGGGTGAATTGAGATTCCATGGACACATTCAAAATAGGTATTTGAATAAACCAGCCCTAAGTTCAGAGCATTCATTGTCTGCTGCTCTACATCTGCAATGTCTCTCCTGAACCATTCCCTGGGCCATACTATAGGGACAGCTCTGGTATTTCTCTCTATTTATTGTATCATGAGTTATCACTTTTTAATGTTCTTCTGACCCTAAACACATTACCCTGAGCTGCTCCCAATCACACCAAAGTCCAGGGAGAAATGCTAATCCAAAATTTGTGGGTGGGCATTAGTTTGGTGCTGTCTCTAAAGGAGACTCAGATTCATGAGTTCTGGTTTTAATTCTCAGTTCCACGACAAGTTTCTTGAGCAGGGCATTTAATTTCATTACAGCTGTCACCTACTTCAAGCATACAGTTACTGCTTAAACTGTAAATTACCCAAGACAGGGCCACTGAGTACCTGTAACAGCTGGCAGGAAGCAGAGAGTCAAAGCTGGACTCCAGTGCAGTACTGCATTAGGAATGTTAGAGCACAAAGCAAGGTCCTCCCAGCCAGTGCACCCCAGCTGGGCTTTTCTCCCACTCTTTTACAGGGTGAACATGCAGTGAGATGCTCTGAATGAAAAGTCAGATTCCCAGCTTTTTTGCATGAGGATATGCAAGGAAAGTGTCCAGGACCTTGCTGGTTCAACCTGCCTGCCCAGTATCCACCACATATTCCCTTTATAATGAGTCTTCAGGATAAACAATGCCTGAACATTTTTGATTAAATGTTTTTCAAGCTCTTAAAGTCTCTAGCAAGTGAGTTAGTTTGCTCTGTGATATTGCATTATACAAGAATGATTGATTGAAACAAACCTTTTCCCCTCTCACTCCGTAGCTATTTCCACAAGTATTTTGAATCTGGCAAGAAGTATGACATTATTGATTTGCTTTGCACTGCTTGTTCTGGAGCCTCATCTGCAAACACATTATTCTTTATTGCTTCAATAATTTCCCTGAGTGCACAGAACTCCATTGTATTTTTTTTTAACTTAGCATGTAGTGATTCTTTAAATTTTTTATGTGCTCTGAAGCAGAATATCAGCCATTTGCAGAAATGCACTGGAAGGCAACCAGAAATTCAGATGTTTCCATAGACATGTGACTGTTACTTTTGCTGATCCACAGTTCCCCACAGAGGATTTGCTTGGTCTGGGACACTGATAGCACACTCCATTTAATTAGGCAAGGCTTTAAGTGATGAGGACTGGGCAGAGAAGAGAAACTGATTCTGAACTCAGGACAGAACCCATTTCTGTGCTCAAATGACTCCTGGTCAGTAGAAGTAAAAGCAGTGTTTGATGCCTCAGCCAGGCCCTCAGCAGACCCTAGCAATGGGTCTCAAAGCACCTTGATTTTAACCCTTTTCCTTTCCAAAGCCCTCCGCTCACAGTGCTGGATGAACAGCACAGTCTTAAATTGCCTTAAATGCACAGTCATAAAACCCCTGCATGATTTGAGCACCTGTTCCTTGAGAGGTGAACTGTTAACCCAGTGGGATTGGAAAATCAGTGCTGGGAGAAGGAGCATCTACAAAGGCTAGGGGCATTCATCCTACACTTCTGTATGGAGAGAAAACAGACTGGCACTGGGGTCAGAATGGTGCTGGAGAGTCCAAGGAAATGCAGTTCTGTAGCCCACTCAAACTAAGGGAAGCCCAGTAACACACAAATGCAGGCTGGTGTGACTTGGAGGAGCTTTGGTCCAGTGGTTTTGTGATAGGCCAAACCTGTCAGAACCACTGAGTGCTGCTTATTTTCTCAGGCTGCTTCCTTGTGTTTCAGCCACCTGCTGTAACCCAGCTTGCAGGCTGAGGACCAAAACAATTACAGTAAGACATAAAACCTCCCACTCTCATTAGAGATGTGAATGAGCTGTGATCTTCACATTTAGAAGCATTTTAAAGTTTCCAGGATACTGAAACATACAGAGTTACTTAGCAGCCTGTAAAGGTCACATCTACTCTGCCTCCTACCACTGTTTACAGAGCACAGTAGGCATCAAAAACAATAGATCATGTTTTTTCATGCTATAGTTTCAGGGGGAACAGAAATTTAAAAGAAGGAATGTGTTTGCAAAATGGCAAAACTGTGAATGGGGCAAGCAAACAGTAAACACATCTTATGTCACGTGAAAGTCACCTTTCACTGGTCTTAAGAGGAGCACCAAACATTTCCCACATCTGAGGAATCAGATTCAAGCCTTCAGTAATGAGCCAAGAATAAATCCACACAATAAGATTTCATTATACACAACATCTGCCCAGAAGCTGTTTTACACCTCAGTCTTTGCTTTATGACTAAAGAAATTAACAGCTTCATGTGAGGTGTTGGCCAGTGAGTTCATAGAACCAAAACCTCAAAGCTTCTCTTTGTCAAGCTGCTAACTTGTCTATTTTGAGTAGCAAAGGATGTTCCAAAATAAAGAACAGTTTTACACCCCAAGGTATTGCAGTATGACACTTTAAAGATGCATGGTCTTATAACAGATCGTGTGGTAATCTTCCCATGTAGAAGATATATATCTTTGGAGGAAGGAGAATGCTATAAATTGTGCAATGCTGCAAGCATATACTGAAACTCAATATACAAAACCTTTTCACAGTTTTCCCTCTCTAGGAGCAGCTGGGTGATGTGATGCAACAGGGCTGACTCATTCCCAATGCCATTAACTCCAGACAGCTTTTCCTTGCAGGGTGGTGGCAGAACATCATCCCAATAACCAACCTTACTTCTAGAAGTGCTTCACCAACCATTTCCTTCCCTACTTAAAAAGACCTCTTTTCAGCGTAGTGGAAATCATGCCCAAATCCTCACATAAACAGCTCTCCCATGAAAGCACAGCACCTGATGCTGAACACACAGAGCCTGGACTGCCAGTGTAACTGGCCCTGCAGCATGGCTCTGTTGCATTACTTGCTGCAGGCACACACACAGAGGTGCTGTGCAGCGGGTCAGGGCCAGGCTGTATTAAAGCACCAAGTTCTGGCTTCATATGAGTGAAAACTGGGTCAGGTCCATTGCAACCAGCAGAGTGCTGCTGGTATAGACCAGTGAGGAATCAGGCTCAAAACCAACTTTATCATATTTTTTAAAGATTGTCTCAATGTTTTTAAACCTATTTCTTTGGTTTCACATTTTTTGACCTTATTTAAGAGACTTTCCAGCAGTTCTAATCTGCACATCTGTTCAATGCAACAACAGGGCAATTACGAAGGCAATTTCAAAAGACACTTCTAGTATTTAGGGCTGACAGATTCTTGCAGGTGACAGCTGTTTTGCCACACTGCCAAGTTCACAGCAAGCTTTGTATCACACCCAGAACAGCTCCGGGGAAACTATACCCAGGCCGTGAGTCTCTGTGGTGACGTGAAGACTTTGTCAATGGATAAAACATCACACGGTCCTGCCAGGGAACGGGGGAGGCTGGGCTCACCTCAGCTCACCTCCAGCACTGCCAGAGCTCCGTGACACCATTTCCTCCTATGCCAGCACCTCTGTGCTTTCTGGACACAGAAACATCCTCCTTCTTCCAGACACATTTGCTACATCAGCGTCTTTCCAGACACCCTTGGCAGAAACTGAAATGGGGGGCTAAGGGGAGAGGACATTATTTTGGTCTTGCTTGTACCTTTACAGATTTAGGCTAAGCCTTTTAAAATAAGTGGTACACGTCTGCTGATTTCAGGGAAATCGGGGGCAGTTTAAAAACTCCTGAGGATTTTTTTTCCTTTAAATTAACAGCTACATTTCTTTTTCCACGTTTAATGCAAACCTTGCTAATAACAGCTAGATGTTAATTACCATCCTGCAGGTCCTCAGCCAGCATCGAGCTCAGTGGAGGAGAAAGGCACTGACTGCACAGCTGCAGTGTCTGCTACTGATCAGATCAAGAAATCAGGATGTGCTCTCGATCACAGCTGCTCTTCAATGGCCCATTAACATCTGTGCTGCTGTAAAGCCTCTCTTCTGATTTTAATTCTTAGGGCAGTCAGTGTCATCATAGTAACTGGCTTCCTTGTCCCCATCTCTGCTTATATTGTATTGAATTATGTACTTTAAGAACATCTTTCCAACTGACTGGTCAAACCTATCTTTGCTGGGTGAGCCCTGGCTTTAATATTGTATCAGAAACATGTCGAGTCCTTAGCCTGTTTGGAATAAACTAAGTTTACTGAAATATTGTAAGAGGCTCTTCTCTAAGAAGTCGTTAGAGCAAATCACTTCCTCAGTAAGTAAACAGATATACTTCCTATGAAATACTAAATATCTTCTGCTTTCATTACTTCAGGATGAAAATTGTGCTTTTCTTTTTCTAAGCCAACAGGTCAGTTTGAAGGTCTAAATGAAGCTCGGATGTTGTAATGTCCCCGCATCTAATTTAATATTTATCTTTTCTGCAAATGTTTTTCACAGTTATTTTGATTTTGGATTTGTGAGTCAAAGGAACTTATTGTTTGCAAATTCTTCCACAGAAATGGTACCGAATATATTTAATGAAGACTGGAATAAAGAGAGTGAAGTTAGGTGGGAATTTTGCTCCCTCTTTGTTGCCACTTTCCTGATGGCATTCCCTGCTTCCCATCCTAAACAGCACCAGCTGCAGATAGCTACATGTCAGGCACATTTCTATTGGCCTCACAACTGCCAGTTACAGAACTCTGACTTCATCTGTTGGCTGTGAAGTGCTGTAACAAAGAACAATTCCATGGCTAACAGCAGCATCTCCTCAAAATATGACTCTTAATACAATAGATTTAAAAGCTGTTGCCTGACTTATTTAAAAAATCAAATATGGTTCAGAATATATCCCTTTTTTGCTATTTCAAAGTGCTTTTAAAATTAAGAAAGAAGATAAAGGAGTTACTAGCAGGGAATTATATAGGTACCTATATAATAGACACAGAAAATCACTATGGCGCATTGGAGAATAATACAGCCACTTTCCTCTCTCACACCAGCCTGTCAGTTGACTGAAATCACCATTTATTATTCCATTTGCATCATCTGAAATGAAGTAGTGTGTTAATGTGCTTTGTCAAATAAGAAGTATTGGAGATCTGTTCAGCACTTCAACAAAAAGATGGTGCATGTGTTGATTCCTGAATTCAGTGTGTAGGTAGCACTCAGTACTTGCCCCTGCTCTGCACCAGGAGGGCAGACTGGGGACTTTCCTCTCTATCCCTTGCCAAAAATCTTCACTGGTAGTTGTTTGTTTCTCACAGAAGTTCATTACTTTTAATAAGACAGGAGAACATTATCAGACTACAGAAAGAGCGCTCACCACCCTCTTTGCCACTCTGTTTTCCCCACAGCCTGTTCTCCTTTGCTTGTTTTTTTCCTCAGTAATGGACAGCAAATCAAGTGTATATGAAAAACTGCAGCCCTTGGATTTTTTTTTTCTTTTGTAAACTTGGATGACTTTTTGAGAAGGTCTGGTTTCACAAGGTGAGTTCATGCCCACTAGACTTGTGTTTTTATTCACAAGTATGGCAGAAGTTCCTACTCTGCATTTTATCTGGCTCCACGTGTCATTTAGTTAGGACGAGGCGCCAAGTGTCACATTTTCCTTGGCAAAACATTTTAAAAAGTATATATTTCACCTACCCAGGACACGCTGATCAATCCAAAATAAAACCTCCCACTTCTGAAGGGTCTCTGTTAAGTAGACAGGAGATCTCAAAACTGTGTTAATGTAGCACTGAGCACTCTGCCTGCAGAGAGCTTTGGGGGCTTGGAGAGCCTGCTGCTTCTGCTTGGACTTCAGATTAAGGGAGGGCAACTGGAGCCTCGATCAAAGCTCTTCACAGACATTTACACTGAGCTGATCCCAGAGGATCACAGCTAGGACACAGACATGCTGGATGGCAGAACTTGGCCCCACAAAAACAGGCAGGCATTCCAAGATGTTCCCTGTATTAATTTTTTTTTAATAAATTTGCCCAATAATTTGAAGGAATTGAGGTTTTGGGGTTTTTTTTAATCTGGGGTCAAAACAGAAGATTAACAAGTTTTCTGTCAGCAGTTTATGTGTGTTTACTGCTTATCTTTTACTGGATTTAGGTAGTGTTATATCCAGTCGGCCAATGTCTGACTTTCTGTCTAGATTTGTGAAGGAACATAAATCTGGAAAATGACTTCAGATCCTTTTTTCTTGAATAATCTAATTTTATTTTCAGCTTAGTGCTGATTCATATAATAACTGGTTTTAAAAGGCACATTTTCAGATATTTTGATCTTACAAGTGTTTTTAAATTCAAGAGCTTCATCCACATTGGAAAACCACTCAGAGAATACATACAGAAAATTAATTAGAGTTCAGTTCCTGACAGAAGCTGAGCATCTGCTGAGTACACAGATCCCATTTCCAGTGGGAAATAAATAAAAAAAAATCAAACCCTAAATCAAATCAATTTGTATCACAGGCACTCAGAAGCATTCAGAACTGGGCATTTGTGATCTAACTTTAACATAAAGATGTTCAGAGCTAGCTGGTGTAAGCAGCTTTTTCACACCAGTCCTAACATCAGTATAGATTTGGCACGAAGGAGTTTGGTACTACTCCAGAGTGAGCAGGAGCTGCCTGTTAGCAGCGACCTGGATCAGGCTCAGTTTTGATTAAAGACTCAGGTATTTCATCACATACCATGAGAGATAAAATTATGATAATTACTATTAAATGCTGCTGGTTTTATAACAGAATTTAGTTCCTTGTCAAGAAACAATTAAACCCTCGGGAGAAGTTTTTAGTATAATTCTCAGTGATTTAGCTCTGCAATTCATTAGAAGTCACTTTCCTTAAAGCCTGCTATGTTGACTGTGAAATTCTGGCTGTTCCTGTTATCTCTCCTCTCTACAGTTCATGTCAATAGATGCCTTTCAAAATCATCTTTGTGCTTTATTCTGAGTATTAAGGATACCCTCTCACCTGGGCCACTCATATCATTAACTCTCAGTTGCACATATTCTTACCTTCCCCTCTCTAACCTCCGCAGGAAAAGCATCTTATGCCTTATAAAGATGGCAGCACAAATCCATGTATGAATGTGAATTAGAAGATCACTTGAAGAAACAGGTTTTTAATACACATGATTCATTCAAAGACAACAGAGTTACCCGAAAGGTACAAATATGAAAGTTTTAATTTCAGTGGATCTGAATTTGTTCATGAGAGCAGGAAGGAGCAGATAGAATATTTTAGGGTAATTAACTTTGCAATGCGTAGAGCCCCATGCTCCAGATCAAATCATGCTCACTCTGTTGTTACCTGCTGCCAAAGTTTTTGATAAAGTGTCATTATTCTAGCTAGGTTATTGCTGACCTAAAAATGCCAATAGATATTTAAGACTCATTTAATATGATGGTCGAATCTACTTGTGACACATTGGCAGGGGAGATCTGTGTGCAGAGCTTGGAAAATAGTAATATCCCCAAAGCCCTGGCCTTCAAAATTCTGTCCTGGACACACAAGGCTTTGTTTATAACATAGAAACAATGTCTCGAGAGAGAGAAATAATGTAAATTATGCAGTTCTTACTGTTTTAGGATGCTACTGTTGCCTATTCATCCTTTCATTCTGTCCCTTGTCTTTAAAAGACAGAATCTCTCACTAAGCATCCTGTGGATAACCTTTGGGCATATTTCAATACAGGATCAGAAAACAAAACCAATAGGGAAATATACATCATCCCTACTTGGGATATATAAATATATGAAATATAAATATAAATGAAATATAAATATATATGAAATATACATCATCCCTAAAAAGGATGACCAGTTACAGTCTAAACCAAAAATCCATCACATCACTGAAACAGTGCAGGATGGTAATTAATAGCAAAAGGCAGCATTATTACAGCACTAATGCAGTGCAGTCATGTGGGAATACTGAAATCCCTGGAATGTGAGAAGAATTTAAAATCCAGCTGATAAGGCTGTAAATCATCACTGAGTCAGTAGGGCTGCAGGTATGAAGTGAAAAAAACAGAGAGCGGCAAAACTTCATCATTCATTTTGTTATATTCTTTCCCCTTCTATGTCTCCCTCCCTCCTCCCAGTTTCAATTTCTAACAAAATTATGGCAAAATTCTTGTCCTTTTCCATCATTTTGCCTACTGCCTTCTAGCTAGAACTATCATTAGAATGAAAATTGCTTTCTTGCTTTTTCACTGCCTTTAATAATACACAAGACTAATTATTTATTTTGCCAGAGATTAATTTGCAGCTAGAATGCAATGAAGATATTGTGCATGTCATCTTGCCAAAAAGAGAGGGTAACAGTAAACAGAATGATCAGCTGGCATGACCAGGAACAGGCCCATAGTTTAGGGAAATTTTTATTACCCTTCCTTTTTTAATCAACCATGACTACCAATTGATATGTAAAATGGATCCAAGACATTTTTTATATTATTTTAGTTTGGATGTAGTCAGAAGAAAGAAGCTGAATCAAGCCACTGTTTTGTGACATTTAGAAAAATCTCACCTGAGCCACAAAATGAAGATAAAGTACTGAAATGTCAGCTGAACTAGGAGATTCTGTTCTTTGCAAAATTAGATAACTGTAGGCTTCAATGAATTTTTAAGTGACCGAGTTGGGCCTACTTCAATAGAGTTCTGCCTTTTAGCCAGCTCTCCTGTACTTGCTGTCCCTCTGACTTTGGAGGTGGCTTATGGCATTCTGTAAATAATTATCTGGAAAGTTAGTACTGGCAAAAAGCACCTCGAATTCTGAGAAGTCTTCTCTTTAAAAGTTGATACGTAAAAAAACACATTTAAAAAAATCTATATAAAAAGCCTATTCCTACCGCACAACAAATTATTTTCACACCCTGTTCTGTCCTGCCTAAATGAAAGCTTTCCTTTCAGATGGTCATTAGCAGGGTGGGTGCCCTTGACCTGACTCAGAAGTTGCAGAGTGACCAACTGGTGCTGCTGTCTCAGACCTGGTGTCTGTGGCCATCTGTCCACAAGGAATCTGCAGCTGGCATGGGATGGCTGGAGGCTCTGCAGCCAGGCTTCGATTTCCTTTGCTACCAGGCATCTCCCCACTTGCCAACACCAGCTTCTTAGAGGTAAAAATTCTCCTTTCCACAAATTGACAAGATCTGTGCCAATCTTTTCCCCTCTGCTCAGGCTATTCCTTGCCCAGCACAGGTAAAAGTGTTTTCTCCTTTTTGTCATTTCAGAGGCACAGTTAACATAGGGCAGGGACCAAATCATCACATACACAGTAAAAATGAGAGGAAGTATTTTCTCACCAGGAGATAGCAGCTGTATTATTTACCAAGACTTAACCAACACCCTGAGAGGGGAATAACCATAAGTCAAGGAAAAACATCACTTTTCAGAAGCCAGGTCATGCCTGGAGGAGTGACACCTATAAAAAGATTTTACAGAGGTTGTTGCAAGCTGTGAACAATGTTCTGCACACATACAGGGTTTTGTGGAATCAAGACCTGAATAACTTCAGAAATACAGATTGAAACATCCTCTGTACTACTGATGTGTCACACAGTGCTGAGTACATTTTAAGATGTTCTTATTTTCCACCAGGGTCGTATGAAAATACATTTACTATTCGTTATATGAGAGCACAGCAGAATCATGGGTTTATTCAGAAGATTAGTGGCATTGCAGTATATTACCAAATCCATGTTCCCAGCAGATCAAACATACCACACTTTAGATTGGCATTTAATACAGATATTTGTAGCCTGCAGGAATAATAAATGAAACTAATTAAGTTTAATAATTCAAGAGAACTTGGCATGCCTGATTGCTACATAAAGGCTAATTATCTTTCTCCTTTTCTTCCAGACCTCCCCTTCCTCTCACCAAATCAATCTAGAAACTTCATAAAATATGAAAATATTAAGAAAAAAAATCATAATGGTAAATCCTTTCAACACACAGAAAACACCCTGCAATAGATTTACAGCTGATGTAAACTTGACTAAAATCCTACAGCTGTTTTAGAGAGTGATGTCTGTTTTTACAGGTAGTCAGCTTAGTCATAAAGGAGATTTATTTTCTTATACGTCCTCTCATCACAATAACAGGACCCAAAAATTGTCTTAGGCAGACCTTACTAAATCCAAGTCATCAGCAACACTTTAGCAGAGACCTCAGCTATTGCAGTCTCTGTACCAATTATTTCACATGTGTTGGCACACAGTAACTTTTACTGAAGATCTACTTCATTCAGCAGTGGAATGTTTAAAAGCGCTAATATTTCTGGAAAACGACTGCTCTCTTCTTTTCTCACATTTACTAGACAGGGTCAATCAAAACACAAGTTTAAATTGACTGTTTGAAACTTTAATAGTGTCTTAGGCTGAGAGAAAAACAATTCATCAGTTAAGAGAAGATAAAATTGAGAAAAGGCTTTATCAGAAGCACTGGACTCAAGAGGGGACGTTTATATGAAAAGAGTTTGCCCAGGATGCAAAATACTCAGTGTGAAGCACTCCAGATCAGCAGGTACCCACACAGAAAGCAATTTGCAGGGTGCTTCATTCTCACACAGGATGTACCACCAAATTACAACAAAACCCAAACTTCAATCCCAGCTGCCACTATCAATTTTCTTCCAAAATCCACTTCTAGCCAGAAGTCTTTTTCCAAGGTGAAGAATTAAAGAAAGCACACTTTAACAGATGATTAATTTCGTTCACAGTACAGTGAAAATCTTTACAGCCAGAGGTTGACTTAGATTACCATGCTAACTGATAAAGAGAGCAGGTTTTTAATTAGGTTGCCTAAAGCTCATTCTCCCTTTATTATTTATGATTCTTCCTTTGCACTGTGTAATTATTACCAGCAATACACACACACACACACACACACACACACNACACACACACACACATATATATATATGTTACAAAACCCCCTACACACATATATATGTGCACAGAGAGAACACCATGCCAGGAAGAAGCTTCCTCCTCCTGTACAGATTCCTACCAAACAGTAACCAGGCAAAGACAGTCTTGGCAAAGTGCAAACATCAGTTTCCTCTTTTTCAGGTCCCTCTTCTCCTGGGACATCTACAAGATACACCTAATAGGAGGGCTGCTGTGCAGTGAGACTATAACCATGGTGTTTCTTCTCATTGTGTACATCCATTTGACATTGTGTACATTCATTTTTGACTAGAGACTCTTCCAGGAAAGGCTGTTTTCTCTTTTAGTGCCTAGCACATGGGGCCTTGACCAGCAATGATGGATTCTCAGCAGCATCATGAAATCCACCTTTTTTTCGTGTAAAGTATGTACAACATTTGCCTGATAGAATAACACTGAACGACGCTGGCTCCCACACTGATGTGGTGATGTTCGAAATTACTGGAATGGTGTGTTTCATGTCTGCATAGTGTGGGATGTGCAGAGAGCTGCATAAAGGCTGTGAATTATTTACAATTTTAGCATTATTCATTGCAGAGGAGTTGCCTTTGCTCACCAAGTCCCATGTCTCCTCATTTACTCTGACCATCAGGGAGACTGTGTTAAGGCAGCAAACATCCACCCAGGGCCTGTGCTGCACTCACACCTCACCCAGGGCTGGAACTACAGCAGCTCTGGGGGAAACTCTGCTGTGACATGTGGGGGAGGTACCAAAGCCAAGCAGCTCCTCTTGAATGTTGAGCTGTCATTATTTTCATTGTTTTCAGGCAGAGATGGCTACTGAATACAGGCAAGAAGAATGAAAACCTAGACGCCACTGAAATGTACTTCCCAGGCTAAAAGGATTGTTTGCCAAGCCTTCAATTGTTGGAACCACTGCTTAGACCAACCCCTGTAAAAGCTTCACTCTCCACAATATTTGGTTTTGTGAGAGTCTTTGGGACAGGCTTTGTTGGCTTCTGTATTTCACCTGGGCAGGTTTCCTCATTTTCCTCAGCTGTGCCCAGAGAGATCATTTGAGGCCAGTAATCACATACCCACAGCACATTCTCCTGCTGTTTTACACTATGCTTTTTCAAAGTTTAATAAGCCTCTGAAAAAAATGAACATTCTTGCTCAGTTGCATTGGGGTGTAATAAAGTTGTTTATTTTTTCCCCAAGGGTTGAATTTATTCACACTAGCACCCTGCCTATGCAGATATACTGCCACCATTATTTGGGCACAGGGAAAAGCAAGTTTGTGGCATTGTTCATTTGCATTGTAGCAGTCCTAAAATCCCTGTCATTGACCAAGCAATGCCTTTGGATCCTAAGAAACCAGGAAGAGCAACTCCAGTCAACAGCCTCATAATCCAATTTAACAGGGAAATTTTTACTGGTTTTCTATCTCTGGCTTGTAAAAACAAACAAACAAAAAACCCCTTATTAGGCTGGGGGACAACTTTTTTGCATGTATTTTTCATGCACAAATCAAAAAATCTGATGCCATTCCATTGAAAAAGAAAGACCAGAAAATATGTAATATATTAAACCATCAGCACCACCAAAAAAACCCCTAAAACAACAAAAACAAAAAAACAAACACATCAACCAAACCATAATTGCTTTTTGCTTTAAAGCATATCAAGGGGGTAGTAGGAGGCACCCGGGCTTGCTGTTAATGTAGCTCATAAACATATGGCACAGCAGCTCCCCAGCAGAAATGCAGGGGCTGAGTTTTCTGCCCAGAGGCTGACGTGCAAGGTCCTGCTGCAGGAGGAAGGACACCTGAAAATGGCCAAGGGCCGTTTCTTTGCACCATGAATGCGGAGAGCAGCTCAGGACAGCCAACCCCACAACACAGGCATGGCTACAGTGAAAAATACACTCAGTGGCTTTTTTTTTTCCCTACAATCCATGCCCAAGGAGCCACACAACATTCTCCTGGCTCTGGCCATCCACAGCTGTAGTAAAGACATCTGGGGCCACAGGTACAGGAATAAAATAGTACAGATGTGTGCCTGCCTTGATACAGAGCCTTTTCCTCTGTTCTGATCAGTATGTTTCACTTAACCGTGAACAAAACTGGAGAGTGGAGAGGTCAGGCTGGGATGGCCAGTGCAGGAGGGACACTGCCTGAAGGAGATGCAGGGAATTGCTGAAGGTCTCCCTGGTTCACTCGAGAGAGCCTTTCCCCCACTGTGTTTATAAGATTTAAATAACCTAATTCCTGAAACAATTCTTGTTAACTTGTTACTTGTCTTCATGCAGAAGATTTTCTGTTTCTATAGGGAATTATTCAGCAGAACTTTGGATTTTCAACAGAATTGCGGTACACTCAGACTTTCCCTGGCTGATTCTATAACAAGAAGAG
The DNA here is from genome assembly GCA_008694505.1 of Cyanoderma ruficeps. Lineage (NCBI taxonomy): Eukaryota > Metazoa > Chordata > Aves > Passeriformes > Timaliidae > Cyanoderma > Cyanoderma ruficeps. The sequence continues at coordinate 6,249,739 of VZDJ01000076.1, read as the reverse complement.
CCTTTGCCCTTCTTTTGGCAGCTTTGTTCATTTGGCTAATGAATCCTCAAACATTTGAATTTTGCATTCCTGGAAGTCTGGTATTCAAGACCTCAAAATATATTATCTCCCCAGAAAAAAATGGAATGTAGTTGTGAGGCAGCAACAAGAGCCTTCTTTACTTAAAGCTGATATGCTAAAACACAAATTCTTGTTACACCTACTTACAACCAGTACTGCAGGCACACTTCAGAAGAAGAGACATGGAAACAGTTAACAGGTAAGTTATGATAGTTCCAAGGGGTTTTTTTTTCATTTTGCTCATGAGCTGGTGGTGACCAGTGAGCCTTTCCTTCCTCCCTGAGCAGAGATAAGTAATAGAGAAATTTACACATGTGCACACGTGTCTTTAAAGCAGGGAAGACGTCCTGGCACTGCTGAACTCTGCGGACATTCAGTGCACAGAATGTTGTTGCCTACCACACCTTCAGTCCTGTGCCCGCAGTGCTCCTGGCAATGCTTATAATCACCCAGAGTTGATTTACATGTCGCATTTTAAGCACCAGAGATGAGCTTAGAGTTGCCTGAAGGCCTGAATCCTTTTGAAAACATTGTATATCATGTTAGGGGAGCTGGATGAACAGTTCCCTGACAATGCAGCAGCAGGAAGAAAGCTCCCTCCAGTACTTCTTCAGCATCTATTCCATACATCAATGACTAATTTGGACTACTACAACTTCACTTAGGCCCACACAGTCACATTGAGAAGAAGAATTATTCCATTGTGTCTGTACAAGGGCCTATTCCATGCTTATTGCAAAAATAAGTGCCTTTTAAATATATACATACTGGTGAATTCAGCTTTGGTATGAGGAATGCTGATATACTCAGCCAGACAACAGCAGGACAGATTCCAGCAGCGTTACTGATTTGGGTTTGATAGGGTATTACTAAGTAATACAAATAGTGTATTTACTATTGATAGTGTATTACTTCAGTGGGGCTGTTGTGTGAAGTGTGCGCTGCTTGGTACAAGTGACACTGCCCAGAACCTAACCCTGGATTAGTGATTCACCCAGGAAATTTCATGAAGCAGCATTCTTTAAAGCTTCAAAAGTATATTCAAAAAGTAAATACAGATGCAGAGTTATAGGTATGATCCTGTCAGATGCTGTCTGAAAGATTTCACCATCTATTGTGGACATATCATTTGTGATATCTGGTTAACTTTAAACACATGCTAAAGAAACCAGTGAGAAATAAATGCCAGCCTTTGAATAGATGCTTCTGTCCAGCAAGTCTGTTGGAGCAGAGGTCTATATTTACCAAAATGCATGTTATTACTTATCAACTCACCAGGAAAAAAAAATTAATTCAATATCTCCCTATGCAAATTTTAATCACTTTTTCAATGTCAAACATTTAATTAGGCTGTTCCTAGGAAGCAGTGTGACCAGGCCATTAGCAATGCAGCCACAGAACAAAACTCTATGAGGAAAATGGCACTTTCACTTCAGCAGACTCAGACATACACCAGTGTAGTTAATCTAAATCAGATTCTGAGTAAAAACAAGAAAATACTGCAATTGTGTTCTGAATGCCCTCAACTGCTCATCAGAACCGTAATTGTGCATATATGATACAGTAAAACTGCACAGAAATGCCAAAGAGAAAGTCTAAGTTTACTAAAAAGAAAATGTGTCATTTTTGCTACTGTTAGGAAATTTCTGTCAGAAGCAGCACTTCCTTCATTTGCATTCACCACAGGGAAACAGACATTTCTTCATTTTATTTAGGAGAGCACTGGGACAACTTGTGGAACAATGAACTTGCAGTACTGAAACACTGAATGAGCATACGAACCACAATAACAATTGCTTACATTAATTACAGGGTTGACAGACAAGGAACTGAACTCCTCCAAAACACACCAGTTTGTAGTACCTAACAACAAATCTAACCATTATTGGAAATAATGCTGTGCTCTTGGGTATTGGGAACTGCTGCCCTGATACTTCTCTCTTCAGACACTCTTGTGCATTCTCCAGGGTTCAAGTTGCATTGCAGAGAATCAAAGCAGAATGCATCGTCACAAGGGCATGGCAAAGCAAGAAAGACAAGCAAGCAGAACAGAGAGGAAAATAAAAAAATACCATTATATTCAAGTTATAAAGGGGTGAGCAGAAAATAGATTTTGAACAGTAAGTGGAAAAGCAAGAAAGCTATAGCTAGAGATTAAAAGAGTACAGTGGCTAGACCTTGATGACTTGAAGAGAATTTCTTTGAAGAGCCTGAATTGAAACAAAAGCTCCTCCATTTGTATTAGTAATGGAACAATAATCAACCCTCTGGGCAAAATGTGGGAGCAAGGCACATCAGAGCTCAAGTGCAAGATGTGAAAATTTTATGCTCAATCTTAGAAGTGAAATGTTTCTATCAGAGGAGGTTATTGTAAACAGTTTTATTTTAGGAGCTGCCCTTTGAGAAGCTACTACACAAAAATGCACACGGAAGAAAGCAAGATGCTTTTCTCTTTTTGAACTTTGCCTCAACAGAAAAATGCTCTTTGCTATTTATAAAAATATCTGAGTGCTGGCAGCTCTTAAAGCATGTCTCCATACTTAAATGCTTTTATAGTTTCAAAAACCTCAAATAATCAAGTGATGGTCATATGAAACTCATGAAGAGCTGCTGAGTTTCTTACTGTAAAGCTCTAAGTACAGCCCACAAGAGCCCATCTTTGGTTAATACATTTAGAAATATGGATGAGTTCAATTCCAACTTTAACATTCATGGTCAAAGCAGTCTATGGAACCTCTCATGCACCAGAAGAAATAGTCTCCATGAATCTTCCAGCTCTTCAATAAGCAATAAAATAGATCTTAGTTGTTAATACTTACCCTCTAAAATGGCAATGTGGAAATTGCCAAGTGACAGAAGTGCAGAGACATTAGACAACAGGGTGCAGTGAACTTTATGGGAGATTGTGATTTGCCATTTTTAGGAGCATTAAATTTCACAAGCATCAGAGTTTTGCTGTGGCTTTGAGTTTGGTACAATGAATTAGCTCTTGCTAAGGATGGCAACACAGAACATCTAACCAAGATCATCTTAGCTATTTATGTGAATTCAGTGTAGAAGTTGCTTTTACACAGCTATGATGCACAAAAATCAACCCAAATCTAAAACACGGGTAGAAGACATTCCCCTCATGTAATGTGAATTTTAAACTCAGAAAAAAGACTTTTGGAGCCCCACTTCCCTCTACTACCCATGTCTGATAGCAAGTCCCCTAACATGGTACTGGGCTCTGTAACATGGGCTAAGGCACAGGCCTGGGGGCACTTTCTCTAAAGCATCACCTGGAATGATTTTCTTCTTCAGCAGGTTGTTTGAACAAACTGAGTTGTACGACAGCAGAAATACTGTTCATGGATTTTTTTTCCCCCACAGTATTTAATAATTGATTCATTTTTCTACCATATAGACCTACAAAAATGCTTCATCAGCAGTTGCCTGCTTCTCCACAAGCTACTCTAAATCCAGCATCTTCACTTAGTCCAGCTAAGTCCAGGAAATAAAACAGGAGCTAAAGAACGCTACCTTCAGCCATTAACACCCTGAAAATTCATGATGGAACATGAAAAATTTCAGACTTCACAATGGAAGTGGACACGTGCCACCAGACCAGCCAGGCTCTGCACTGTCTGCCCAGGCAAGGCTGTCCCCAGCACACATCCCATGGATGCCACTGATGGAAATCCTGCTGGGAGCATGTGCCAGTGGAGACTTGTTAGTTTGCTGAGCAAGTTGCACTTGGCTTTTCTTCTCCTGTGAGAAAAACAGCCAAAGGGGAAAAAAAACTGGCTGAGGAGATCCAGCAGGTCTCAGAGAGTTCTCCTCCATCTGCACACCTGCTCCATTGGGACTGGTGCTCTGCAGAGGGTTTGATAACCCTGAATATTGACAAAGATTTCTCTACACCACCCAGGTAACCTTGCTGATGTACCTGGGGCGACGACGGTGTTCTACCCTTGAAAGTTCTCCTCCCAGAAATGTCTCACTTGCTCTATAGGAGACAGTAATAAATTCAATGACGTACTTGGCAGGTACGGATCCTGGCTGAAGTGTAATTTTACTGACATGCATGAATTTACATCAGAATTGATTCACCCCAGTAAGTTAGATTTTAGCTCACTGTCTGCATCCTTGTTGCCTTTCAGAAGTGTGTGTGCAGTCAGCCCACAAGGACAGACTCATCGCTTGCTTAAACTCGAGCCACAGAAGGTGCTCCCATGGTCAGGCAGAGCAGGCTCAAAGGCCCAAGTTCACCTGGTGCCTTGAGAGGCTGGAAATATTTTTTCAAAGGGATCAAAACACCACCATGGCATGCCCATACAGGCAGGCAAAGCCTCCAGCCTGCCACAGAAAGGCAGAGAGCACGTTTCAACTATTCCTGAATGTGAGCTGTAAAAAAATAGCCTCTGGGCTAGATCTGTAGCTCTTGTATCATATGTGTTAGGATTTGGTGATGCAAAGGATCTAAATGAATTTGGTGGGAATGCCCCTGAGAAGCACTGATTTTTAAATTTTTTTTCTTCAAAGAGTACAAAGATTGTCTTTTCTTGTTGATGGTGAGGTTTTGTGTGCCCTTGGCTTCTTGTGATCAGTGGGACATTCAGCAGCAAGGACTCTTTGAGATTCATCGATATTTTCAAGAGTAGGAAACTTCACTCCTTTTGAGTACCACTCAGACGAAGATGAAAAGCTTGTGAAGGTGCCAATTATATAACCTGGCTGAGCTGTCTTGCTAGTGAAAACCTTTGCAGGATGCATTCTGGCTTCACAAGATGGAAATTCAGCTTTTATTCAAGTAGTTTGATTTGGTGACTTCACTGTTTAATCCATGTAGCCACTGTGATCAGTGAGATGCAGTAACTGAAAAGGAGGTAGCTCAAAATAATTCTACCAGGATTTCACATTGTTTACTATTCTGTATCTCTCTGGCAGCATGCTAGTGCAACAAGGGTTCGAGACAACAGTTGATGTGTTCTGCACTGGAGACAGCATATTCTTACACTACATGACAGAGCCTTAAGCTGAGAGGCTGGATGAGCCCCAAGTAGGTTCCCACAGTGCAGTGGGCAGATCTGGCCTGGAAGTCGCACAGCCACATTTGTGTTGAATTAAATCCAGGTCAGTAAAACCTGTCTCCTGGCTTATTATTGTGGGCAAGATACCAAGCCATATACAGCCAATAGTATATTGCTGTCTAAACTGCCCTGTGTGCAGCTGACTGTGTCACTCAGAGACAGAATTTCTCCTCTCCCCAGTCTGTGTATATATGGACTTTAATTATTAAAGTGCTTTGGATTGCCAGGCCTTTGGGACAGGGAAAGTCTTTTTCTTACAGGTTTGGCTGGTACCTTCCATCTTCTGTCTCACTGTTGAATACAAATGCACAAGTGCTCCTGCAGTCGAGTAACAGCAGCTCTGCCTTGTGTAGCAGGAGGACTGAGCAATACAACTGCTGCTCTGGTAGAAGCTGTGAGAAAAATACCATCAAAATGTATGATGGAAATGAAGGAAAACCAATCCAGAGCTTATTAGCCAAGTTGCATACAAGCAAGCTTAAAAAATGGATCAGCCTAGACCTGGAAATTTATGTTCAAAGCCACGAATTCAGAGTTAATTTATTATGCAGTAGATTTCCAGCTCCACTGAGCTAATGGGATTTGTTACTCTGTTAAATGGGCTTTTCCCTCAGAGCACCTTGTTTCATTAGACCATTTAACAAAGGTTTGGGAGAATGAGGTGTGTAAACACAGCACAGCCGTGCCAGCTGCCTCTTTGTTTTGCGCACTAAAGTGCTAATTCCTCTTACAGACTATGGGTGCACATGTGCTGCACTTTATGCAGGAGGCATGAGGATTTCACTTTATTGAAAGCTAAAGAGAAAGTGTAGAAAATTTCCCAGATTTTTTGAGAGAAGACTTTTTCCTGTGTATTTAGAGTTAAAAATTGGAACTATCTTCCTTGCACTAACAGTGTTGAGGATGGGTTCTCCAGGAGCCAACTAGCACTTTGTGAAATGGCAGATGTAAACAGAACTGTCTATAATTAATAACACTTTAATTAATAGCAGGACTAAGTGGACCAGACAAAATCAAGCCCCCCTCTGTTTCCTGTAAAGTATCAACACAGAGAAAAAAAATAAAATAAAGGTGAAAGATCAAGCTCTGTTTCATGGAAGTGAAACCAAATCATGGTTGGCCTGGCAAAAGCCCCAGGAGTGAGATTGAGCCCTGCTTGTTCATTCAACACCCAAATGAAACCCCTTTTCTGATATTCCTCACAGCACCCTACCTCAGTGTGCCCAAACTACATGCTGCTCTTTCCAATATCCATATCTCTGGTGAGAAAACAAATGCTTTCACTCTGGGGATAACTGGAACATTGATTTCTATCAACTTCAAGCTTTTAAAATGAGAGTTCTTTGCCATTCTGATCAGCAAGTTGAGAGCAAATGCTATAACCCTTTGTGAAGCAATGCATCCATTGAGGAGACATTCTGCACCTTTTCAGGATGCAGTCTTATACCATACAACTGACTGACCTCCACATTCCCACTGTTCACAATAATTCACTTTTCAGTTATAAAATTTTGATTTTTCCCAAGGAAAACTTAATAGCAATTCCAGCAGCTATTAGGCATTGTCAGTGAAACTCCATTTATGATGAAAAGAATAAGCCTGACAAAACTGTCAAGGAAACCAGGAAAGTCAATGTCTGCATTCTTGACAGCATCAGGAATAACAAATCTATTGTTAAATGTCATGAGTTTTCCCCAGATATCCATTTTGTAACTGGCATAGAATAGAAATCTTGTTGGAAATAAAATTAATGTACAGAACAAGGACTGAAAAAATTAATAAAAGCTGTGGGACTTGAAAAGAAACGGTTTCTTTCTTTGTCACTTTTATTTGTGTCTGTATTCATGACTGTGTATAAATCTAAATACATTCCCAAGCCTGAGGGCAATGTTGATTCAGAAACACAGAATAAAAATTAAAGAACCAATGGCCTGTTGAAATTAATGGCAAAACTCCCTTGACTTCAGCAGAGACAGAATTTTGCTCCAGATATTTGGGCCAAAGTTACCAACAGCCAGGAGGTAGTAAATCTGAACTTTGAAAACCAGTGAACAGGAGAAAGAAAGTGGCCTTTGGATTGTCCACCTGTTCTGTAAAATCTTCCTGAAAATATAACAGAAAGTGCTCAAAACTTCCTTCCCTACCCCCAGCTTGTTTTAATCTGGTGATGTTTCTTTCTCCACTACCTTAGGGGCGGTGTGAGCTCATTGAGTTGTTGGGCTGGAGTTTGGTGGGGTAATTACACCTCCAGCTTCATGTAAGACAGGGCAGATCTGAATTCACTTTCAAGACCTCTCAGATGACTTCTCACTTTGTGTTAGGAGTGTGCAGTGGAGGGGAAGAGTGCAGACTAACTCATGGTGTACACACCCATGGCACCCTTAGGAGACGAGCCTAAGCTGGTTACCCTGAAGTTTCCCACCTTCTCACACTTACCCCTGCAGCTGCTGTGCTCAAATACACAGAAGAACCACAGTCCCCCATTTCCAGATGGAGGCACTGAGGAAAAGAGGCTGTAACTCAGCATCCTTCATGTGTTTATACTGATTTCAGAGGCTGGGTTATAGAAAACATGGATTGGAAGATGGCCTCAGAGGGGCCAGTCACACTCTGGGTGTGGGAGGCTGGGAGGGACAGCCATTCTCTTGAACCTGGGCATAGGTTCCTCCAAGGAACAGGGAGGATGGTGATGGGATGTCACCAGCTCCCCACAGACTCTGTAGAGTGCCCTTGTACCTCCGAGGTTTGGCACCTGCCTCTGGTGGTCCTGTGGTGCCAAGCTTGTCTCTGGCACCCAGCCCTGTGGCTGCTGAGGATGGCACAGCAAAGGAAGAGCTGCTCCCTCTCTCTGGTGTCAGGGAAAATGAGGTGAAGTAGGCCAGACACTGGCTTGTTACAGGAGGCTGCCTGATCTCACAAATTAACCTTCTTTCTACTGGCATGAGCCCAGCTCTTCTCTCTCCTTGTTACTGTAAAGCAGCAGCCACCAGACAGGTAGGATTTAACAATGCCATTACAATAACAACAAGAGTCTTCAGGCAGAGAGGAAGCCCTGGTAGAACAAAGCCCAGCTAAAGGTGGAATAATGCGTGCCTGGGACAGCCCCAATTGCTCTAATTTTTCTTATGTATTTATGTTTAATTAGCTAGTGATTCAGAATGGCTCTGGGAGTAAATCCCTCCTGGATGAATCCCAAGGTCACTTCCTTAGCTGCAGGATGGAGAAATGCACTGAAGCCTGGCCAGCTGATAATCTTTTGCTTGCTTATACCAATTGAATCCTTTTTTCTCTGGGATGAACTTATCTGGGAGCTAGCTAGGCTGTAGGCCCCTGTTAAATAATGATGATTATGTTCTTTTTGCTCACTGTCGACAAAGAATTATAGCCCCTCATTTAGAGCTCATTTCAAAACCATAAGATTCTGTAATTGAAAGTGGCTGAAGCTAATTTGATAACCCAGTTCTGAACACAGCCGAGTAACTACTTTCCCTTTGTCCTTTCAGCAGTAATGGCCTTGTCAGAAAAGTCTTCTGTGCTACTTTAAAGAGAGCAGTTATGACAAAGGTTAAAAACTATTGTCCTGTGACAGTGTGCAATTTCAACATTGCCTTCAGGTTCCCAGCAAGGCCAGGGCAAGGCAGGAGGGTCAAATTCCCTCCAGCCACAGCTGCCCTCTCAAACACCCACCCAGTGCTCACTGTCTTGGGTGACTGACCCTGTTGCACCCCCCAGGATACAGAGCTCCATCCAGAACACCTGACTCCTCCTCTGGTGCCATGGAGGTTTGCTGGGCTCTCCCAGGATGGGAAGGGAAGGAATGTCTCAATGTCTCTGTCTTGCTGGGCAGTTCCCTCAGATATGCTGGACCATCCCCCCTTGTGATCAAAATCCCCCACCAGGACACCCTGAAGGCTCCTTCTCCCTCACAGCACCCAGGCTGACTGCACTGGTGGTGCAGGAGAGAGGGAATCCTCCTCTTGTCACTAAGAGATGGATAAATTCTTACAGCACAGACAAGAAGGAGAGGAGCTCCCCCAGTGAACAACCCCGTGTGGAGGAGCAGGACACCCTGGGCCTCAGGAAGGGCAAAGCAGCCTAACACCACACAAAATAGAGTAAAAAGCCTAAAGGTGTGCCCACCTAGTGCTCTGCCTGCTGTCCCTGACACTGCCTGGCTCCTGTGATTAACCCTGACTCCTGAACACATTTACTGGTACAAGTGGCAGTGCAAGAAACAAACCCCTTTTGCCCCCAGTTCCTGTCTAAATCCTGTTCACACATGGGCATCCAGGGATTTCAGGAGATGAGAGCAGCTTTCCTTAAGCCTCCTTTCCAGTGACCATGGAGGGAAACTCACCGATTGCAAGATGAGCACTTCTGATAACTTAGTACATTTTCCTCATGTATTTTGGATTCTGGGCCTTTCCCAAGGTAAGTGGGGGAAATGTAAATAACATGGCAAACATTTCTCTAGCCATAGCCTGGAGCTGTGCTCAGAACTGCTCTAGCTGTTGTAGTAATTAGCACAAGCAAATTGCTAAATTGTGTGCTGTGATAAAATGATGGATTACAGCATGGAAGAAATCATTAACTCATTGATTAGCAGCACATGCCTTCAAAACCACTATCTGAGCAAATTCTGAGGATTGTGGCAGCTTTTTGAATGTTACGACTGCTGTCTCCCATAAGCAAGAATCATGAAATATTAATATATAAATCACCAAAATTAAATGTTAACTATTAAAATTGTTTCTCAAATGGTTTCTAATGTTTATTATAGCTGTTCGTGAGGGGCTCCTGCTCTGTGTCTCCCTATACTCACAGGAAGAAGGGTGCACTTGCATGTTGAGAGGATCTCCTGCTTGAAGTCAGTGTGGTTCACTGGCAGCATTGGTTTCTAGGTATTCCCTCCTGGTGGCTTTAATAATCAAAGCAGCCTGTTATTGCCACATCTAATAGCAGTAGGCTTCACTTCTTATTCAGCATGAGTGCTCAGTAGTTTATAAAATTACTCATTTAAATGGGCTTCCTTTTATTAGGATTAGCAGGCCAATTCTACCCTCCTCCCCACATCTCTCCCCCTTGTGTCCTAAGATGAGACACTCATATTGAATATTAGTACATCATTCTAACAGAAATGTGTGTGTCAATAGCTGCTGTGAAAGTGGGATACAGGAACCCTCCCCAGCTCTGTGGGTCCCACACCTAATCCCAGCAGATCCCCAAATTCATTATCAGTAGAACAGAAAGTCACCAGGCTGTAATTTCACCTACTGCCTTGGGTACTGTGTACCTACAGGCCTTGCCGTGGTGCTCACTGCCAGTGTGAACACCCACCGATGGTGGGAGAATGAATCCAGGGCCAGGGACACCAAAGCCTCAGTCTAGGCTGGAGAAATGCTCAGCTGGGTCCCTCCCCACCTCTAACCACACCAAACACCCCTGACCAGGGTGATTCAGGGAACAACCCCCCCCTGAAAAGGGCCAGGTTACCACAGCCTGGTGCAGGGGAGGTTCCCTTTTGCTCCCACACCTCTCTGCCTTTCTCTGCTGGCATTTCTAGCACTTCCCTCCAGCCAGCTCAAGCACCTGCCTCTGCTTTTTCTTTACTTCTGACACCATTCCACCTTTGAAAGGTGCTGGTCTCTCCCATAGTAGGGCCAAAGGTTTAGCTATTCTGATTATTTTACTGATCCCACAGCCAGATCATTACATCTGTTTCTGGGTCTTCCAGTGGAATGGAAAGGAAGAAGAGAAAGAGATCTAAAAAACATTTGCATCTGTTTTGCCCGAAGTGGATATCAGGGTTTCCCTTTGTTTCACTGTCAGATTAAATCGTGGACATGGAAACCAGTAACCAGTGATTTCAGGGTTTGCATCTGCAAATGAAAGAGAGTTTCAACAAGAGGTTAATTTATTTCACTTAATTAAACCTACTGATTTGTGGTATGAATTCATTCAGTAAAATGCCCTTTTAATAAGTAAAAGAATACCTTTCAGAATTGAAAGATTTGCAGTTGTGGTCTTCAGTTCCTCCTTCAATTCTGCTGCAAGGCAATTCTTGGAAATGAGAGACAAAGCATTCCTCTCCAAGGAGGGTCCATTTTATGAGTGTCTGGTGGCATACCTATCTGCTCACTGTCTCTCTCCCAAAATCTAGCATCTCATTGGAATTCTTTTTTTTTAACTAATTAGGTAATTTTATACATAGTTCCAGGAGTACCTCTTAGGACAGCATTAATTTTAATAGCATCTTAAAATGACAAATTCTAGATATGCCTCTAACTGTGAATTCATGTGGTTAATAGATTTTCTTCATGCTGCTCTTGCTTGACACTTACATTTGTCATAGCAGTGGTCCTGCTTTGGCACCATTCTCGTCCATTCTTTATCCCCTGATTTTCCTATCATAACATATCTTTTACTAGCAACATAATTTCTGCATTATCATAAAGGCAATGTCATATACTTAACAAACTCTTCAGAAACATTTACATCAGCAGCTGTCTGTTAGACATCAAATGTTCTTGTCTGGAGGAGTCTGCAGTATCAACCAGTATTATGTTAAATCATCTCCCAGAAACAGTCTTAGGAATGTCCCTCATAAATTTAAGCATGTTTGCCTTCCACAAACAGCCTTCGCAGCATCCTCCGTAGGAAAAGCACTATAAAGCTGTGGTGCATTAAACATTATAGTTGATGAAATCCTCATTCCATTGAAGGCAATGCCAAAACTCCCTCTCATTTCAATGGAGCAAGTATTTTTCCCATCCCACTGTCTCTCTGATCAGATCTCTGCTCCCTTCGTCACCAATTCTATTTTTCTGAAGCTCTTTTGAACACTTTCAGAGGAAATTAAACTGATTTCATCTCTTCTAGTTTTAACATTCTGTAATATAATTGTATTCTTTGTCCTAGAAGGGAACTCTGGCAGTATACTTTTCGAGTTTTCCATCTCACACAGTTAATTTCTGTAGGAATCAATAAAGGTCACACTATTTAAAAATGCACAGCCTGAGCAGAGTGCAGAAAAGACCACAGAACTGCTCAGTGTTGCCACAGCAATGCATGTATTTTTTTTTCAGCAGCAGATGGTAGGGCTGACATCTGCAAAAGCAAAGGGCACAGCTGGGTTACATCTCAGGTTATGGAAAGCAACAACATCTACTATGTGTCACCTGTTTTGACTGCATAATTCATTTTTCTCTAAGAACAAAGAGCTTCCCCTATGCATAGAAAATGACTCTGTGTTTCTTATTTAAAGTGGTGCCTCTTACTCCAGTGGGGATAAAAAATCAAGGGCCTACAGTAGTAATATGACATTCATAACAAAAAGCAAAGCTACCAGCCTCCAAGGTGTTTTCTACATTCAGGAATTAAAACCATTTTCATGACAGATGTTAACCTAAGAGCAATAATTGGTATTTTAACAAAAAAAGAAGGCCATCTTCTGTGGGATTGTGTGTGTTTCAGTACTGCAAAATGTTTTAAATCAGTGGTGATGCTTACATTGAGATGTCAGCTGATGTGGTCTTGGTGTGGCTGGAGCACTGTAGGGGCAGTGAGAGCTGGGGAAAAGGGGTGCCCACGTGCCACATGTCCAGGAAAGCCCCAGCCCTGCTCCCCCTCCCCAGCTGGCTGCAGTCTTTCTACCCAAATGGAGAGGAAAACAGCTTTTGGCCCTGGGGAAGGAGTTAGCAAGCAAAGCCAAAGAGAGCACACAGCAAGTTTCCAACCACTGAGCAGAAACTGGTGGATTTTAGATCACACTCATTGTATCTTTCTGGCTTTACTGTCCAGCATTGCTGAAAAGAGCTTTTTATAACTCTGTTGTGATTCAGTCTGTGCCAAGTGCTTCCCAGTCTGGATTTCACCCCAGGAATTCTACTTCTGTGCATTACTTGGATGTACTGACCCAACATACAACATCACAGATAAGGAACTTCTGCAGAGAAGGATATTCCTGAATGCAGAACAAACAGCTGAGGCTGTCAGATGCTCTAATCTCAGTTGTGTGCATTCAGAGCAGCTGATAATGTAATTTGGTGTTTCCCTGGAAGCAGGCAGAGGGCATGCACTCTCAGAGGAAGAGATGGCACGGCTGCAAGAGCACCCCAAAGTTCAGTCCCACCCCCTTATTTGTCCTGTATTAAAGATACTCTGTGTGCTTTCTGTCAGGGACTTTTCTGCATGCTGGTGATAATGTTGCCTTGTTCAGAGGGGTCAGCAAGAACAGTACAGAGTATTTTCCAATTAAATGGTTGGAATTACCGAGCTGAGTCCTTTTATTTAAAAAAAAAAAAAGTTGCAAAAAAATTTCAGCAAAACAAGATCTCTTTGGCTTGATTCAGGCTTGCCTCTAAAAACAAAAAGGGCAAGAGTGCGAATGGCATCCTGTCCTTGGAGTGGGAAATAAACCCAAAAGTGAGGCCATGCCTTCTGCAACTACCTCCAGATCTTAACTCCTGGAGTCAGGGCTCAGCACTGAGGTGCTCATCCCTCAGGCATTTTTGGTTTCTTCGTCTGATGTATACACAGTGTCAGTGGTATAGCATTTCACAGCTCAGTGAGAAACTGCAGGGCTGGGCACAGCTTTTGAGAGGGCCCAGAAAATCCCACAAAACAGCAATGAGATTTGATATGAACAATAAGATAGAAATACCTCACACTAAGGCAGTCCGATCACTATCTTGTTATTATTTATATATAGCTAATATCAATAACTATCACAAGGGTAATACTATACTACCAGACAATAGGTCTCTATCCCCTAAATCTGAGAGGAAGTTGATACCCAGAGGCTGATTAGGAGAAATGGCAATGAGCAACAAAATAGGATTTTGTTGATTTCATGTATCACCCAGGCCTGGAGATGTCCTTGGCCTCTAGAAATTAGGAAAGACCTCCCCAGTCTTACTAATCAAAGCAAAATCTCTGCAAGTATGGCTTTGAAACCTGGGCTAGGGCACCCGGGGCATTCCTTCTCAAGCAGAAATCAAGTCATTGGCCTGTAATCTCAAAAGAGATTCGGATAAAGGAGACACTTAACCATTGGGAGCATCTAAAAGCTGAAAGAGCAATTCATGTTTTTTAATGACTCTGGAGCCAGCACTGTCTCCAGCAGCACCAGGAAGAAGGGCTCCAGGACTGCATCCTCTGCAGCTACAGACTAAAATCCCAGATTCCTGGGGACAGATCCATGGAGCCACTGGCACTGCAGGCATTTGAGGAACTGCAGAGTAGTCTCTAGCTGTTCCTCCTGTTTTCTCTGTCACATGGAGAGACTTTTCCAAAGGAACTGAGTCTGTGCAGTAGATGGATGATGTCTTCTTACATCATGAAATCAGTGAGAGCTGCAACAGCTCCAGTTCTCTGTTTCTCCCTGAAATGTCTAATTAATTCTACTCAAGAACAAAAGTCTGCAACACTTTCAGGTATTTGCCTTCTAAACAGATTTGACTGGATTTGAGGTGCCCATCTTCCTTCCTCCTAATCTCCCTGTAAAAGGCAGTGAGCAGCTCCTGTCTCTGAAAGTGACATAATCATAATAAATGCATTTGCTGGAAGAAATTAAACAACAACAGGTGTCCTTCAGAGTCCTCAATGACTGTTAAAGGAATTTACATTTGTGAATAAACAGCAGTAGAAATTATTTTCCTGACAGCTTCTCATTATTAAAATTAGGACCCTGCATAATCCTGCCAACGTCAGTGGGACCCAAGATGACCTGCTAAGTGCTGGTCACGAAAGTTAATGTTGCATAAGGGAAGTATTAATGGAAACAGCCCTTTTTAAAGAAAAAAAAAAGTATAAAAAGTATTTTGGAGCTGTCTTTGTGGATGTTGAAGTCAACAGCCAAATCCCAAGCTTTCAGTGAAGCAGCGAAGCAGAGCTTTTAGAGACTGTCTGCATCCAGGCCCCTGTGCAATAGCACAGTTTTAGGGACTCAGACTGGGAGGAAAGTTGTTCCTATACATGTGCTCCACCAAACAGTGCCCAAAGCTGCAGCTGCACATTCATTTGGAGAAAATTCCTTATCTGTTCCACAGCCTTCCTATCACCTTGACAGACCTTTTATCCCTCTGCCTGCAATATGAGGATGTTGTGGTTCATCTGCACTTCTAATATGCTTTTAAAGTTTAATACACTTGGAAAGTTTCTCCCTAGTGTTGTTAAATTACCCAGTTTGAGAAATAAGATATCCCACAATGCCATAATTTTGAGTGAGACCTTAAATTCAAACCCATATCACTTACCAGGGAGCATATACCACATATGCTTAATGAGGCTTACTGTGAGCAATGTTAAGGAAGATAGGGAAGCTTTTGTGCTGACTAGCTTTCCTTTTCTTTTTCCCTGTGTATTTTATTGCTACTCAAAAAGTTAAGGATTGATAGGAAAACCATGCATTTGCAGCAGATTTGTCAAAAGATAAAAATATTGATTTTTGAAGAAGCTTGCCCACAGTGTAGAAGTCAGTTAAAATCAATAGGGATAAATTAGGACTTCTCCAGCTATATAAATGTCGCAATAACAGAGCCTTTAATGCATAAAAATACTGTACATCAGATGACAAAAATAGTTTAAACTTACTTTTTACTTAAATTTTAAAAGGTGAAGTAAAACACCCATTACCTTCCAGTCTAAATTTTGAACAGTAGAGTAGGTGATTTTATGAGAGATATTATTTTCCAGATATACTGTA
This sequence comes from Cyanoderma ruficeps, assembly GCA_008694505.1. NCBI lineage: Eukaryota > Metazoa > Chordata > Aves > Passeriformes > Timaliidae > Cyanoderma > Cyanoderma ruficeps. Next base: position 6,233,902 of record VZDJ01000076.1, on the reverse strand, counting down.
TTTCCAGAGCACCAAGAGTGCTCTCAGTGCTTGTTATCCTCACATAGTCATGCTCAGTCTCTGCTGTACCAACACGGCACTGCACAGCTGCTCCCTGGGGAAGATGCTTTTGTCCCAGGAGTGCAGAGAAACAACAGCTGGGAAAATTTTATAACCCTTTTTGTGGCCTCCTCCAAAGGTTTCCACCTGTCTGTTAAGCCCTTGTCCCAAACTCCAGAGCCATCTCCCACACCAGTGGGGCTTCTGACCCCGAGCTGTTCACCAGTGGGAATTGGTGAAGGGATAACCCTGCTCTGAGCCTTTCTGCTAAATTAGATGTCACCATTAGGATGATATGTCCTTGATTACTTTTTCACTCCAGGGTGAATGAGACGTTGTCCTTCAATAACTTCTTTGCTACTCCTGGATTCATATTACACCAGTTCCCATCTTGTTTTCTCCTTTTTGTTTTTCAGTGATTATAGCATGATCAAGTTTTCCTCCTGCATCTCTCCAGTTATTTCAGCCTGGTGATGTCTGGCTGAATTAGGCTGGAGACCATGGAAGAGTAGATTTCCCACGGAGCAGCAGATGTGGTCACTCCTCTGACCTTACCCCATCTTCCTGGAGATTTTGGCCTGGTAATTTTAAATGTCTCCTTGTCTCAGATCACTAAACAAGGGTAGCAATGCCTCTCAGGAACTTTCTGGCACTGGTATGAATTATATGAGTATTTTCCTGTATACAAAATTCTTCTAGGGATCTAAAGAACACTCTGGATGGTTGGGAATACCCTGTGACTGACCACAAAAAGGGTCAGCCCCGCAGGTGGTCTGAGCTCAGGTGTGGTGAGTGTTTTCAGGAAGAGATGAGACAAAAATTCATCTTCCAAGTGCTGCCTGTCTTACCAACAACTTTACATTCAGCCAGAACTGTCCTGTGAGAGAAGGTCAGCAGCTATTCCCCTTGAGTCTGAGAATAGATTGCTTAAATACTTATGATGGGCTTTCAGACCATACATTTTCGCTGCAGTTATGCTATTCATGAGAAGTGGCTCAAAGGAGACTTTTCAATTGCTTATGTGGGAGGAAGCATTTGGCAACCAGACAGAGAAAACCAGATTTTTTTAGGAGATGCCTTATCCCCAAAGTACAATTGTTTTGTCACACATTTCTTTCAGTCTCTCAAGGTTGAAAAGTTTTTGGCTGCAATAACTGTGGAGCTTGCAAAAGACACGGTTTCCAGCCCATTGTGTCAGATGACCCAAACGAGACAGATCCTTGGTGTCTGTAAGTGGGCCCAGCTCCATTTACAATGGGAAAAGGCTGATTTACCCTGCAGAAGATAAGACTCAGTGTTTTAAACTTGGAGGCTACAATTACAACTCTGAACACGGTTTCATGGCTCAAACCTGAACTCTGCTTCAATACTCTGTACAATGCCACTTCCATGAACTGTGGTGATGGGAATTATACCATTACAACAGTTTTGGTTGGCTTCTTCTTTCTCTGCCTTTTTTTTTTTTTAAGTAGCCATATAATTGCATGTAAATAGATTACTTTTACAGTTCTGGATATAAAATGGCTTTTTAATGATATTTGCATTGCATCTGCTCTAGTAGATGATTAGACCTGAGAAAGGGAAACCTTGTTTACTTCACTTTCTTGGCTGGAGGCTGGTGACTGTCCTGGTGCCAAAGTGTGCAGAGGTGTTACCACACAGTGAGGGATGCAGGGTCATGCTGCACAGGTTCAGCAGTCCTGTGGTTCTCCCTGGGAATAAATCTTAGGAAAAGTGGGCTCTAGGGCCTACTCTCTTTATCTGAGAGGGCATCCCATTCTCATGCCTTCTCCTCGCTGGAAAGGGCATAATCAGGCCCTGAGTGTTAAGCAGAAATCAAAAGATCTGTTTTTCATGTTTGTAAAATCCAACAGTGTTAAAGCTCCCTAATGAGTCATTAAGAGCACTTTACGCAAAATTTACCTTATTTCTTTATAAAATTCTCCATACAGAGCTTCCCAGAATGTTTACTGGTGCAATAAACCATTACATGGGTTGTTTTAAGTCATTTGCCTCCAGACAAAACAGACATTTTAGAGAATTTTGATTTCTGCTGTCTAATAAATGAAGTGCTACAATTCTAAACTTAATATCTGTCATCACCATTATTTTTCCTTACTTTACATCCTTCCTAGAGGTTCATCATGACACAAAAAGATAAATTGTTGTAATATTTTTCTGCACATAGGGCAACATTTATTTTTTCCTCCAAGTTTGTCTTTCAAGATGACTTACTGTAGGTTGCCTTTTTTTATTTTTCAAGTATATGTAGTTTATAAAAGCTTGACCTCTGATTAGAGACTAATTCACTGGAGCTTAGAAATGTTCTGTAATAATTGAGAATTGTGGATTTTTGGACAGAATCCCACTGACTGTGAATGGACCTTGTCCTTGAACAGCCTAACACACTTGATATTTCTTCATTTATTTAAAGCATTGATGCTTTTAAATTTGTGCTATTTTATAGTTTTTTCCTGTATCTGTGATTACTCTAAAAGAAAATTTGCCAATGTCTTACACTGTTATACTGTATAAACACTCCCCACCCTCACCAAGGATATTTTAATTGATGCAACTGAGAATTTTACAGGAGCTTTTTCCAGACTGCACACTTTGGCAGCTCATCATTATTTTACAATTGACCAAAGCAATTAACTTTATGGTGTCCGGTTGCTGAGTCTGAAGTTTTTAACATAAGTCCCTGTATCCTCTCAGTCTGTGTCCATCTTGTGTGACTCAAATGCTGGAACACAACCTCATGGCTCCTCTGGAAAGGACCCCTCATTTCTCATCCCTCATTTCTCTCCAACCCTTCCCTGCCCCTGCCAGCACCAGCTCTGCCAGTGTCAAAAGCCATTTCAGCAGGGATCACCAGCCTCTGCCAGTGCCGAGATACAAAAGGTCTCTTTGACCTTAAATAGGGTCAGAGAAACCGACTGTAAAAAAGTCCATTCCGGGATCTTTTTTCTTTTCTCAGTCTTGCCATCTAAATGCCAGCAAAAATGAATGCTGTACCTCAGACATGGTTCCTGTGTCTCTCTATAAAACCTGTGGCTGTGGAGCTGTTTAACCATTCTAGCTGCACTCATTTATTCATCCATCACACATTATGTCACTTATCTCTTAGCTTCCTGCAGCATTACAACTTTAAGACTCATATTGTATGGGCTGTAAATACATTTGATGCAGCTTCCCTACTACTGAAAATAAAACTAAGAGCTTGGAAATGGGAAAGCACTAAGTCCAGGCATGCTTTATACAAATGATATCATACTATACCAACGATACTTGGGGAAAAATTTGCAAAAATTAACTGAGTTTCAATGTGTATCCACTCTGTACATAGAATTTAAGATCCTTCCTTTACAGGGAATTACATATTTCAAACCATTAGTTTAAAAATATAGTGTTCTTAATACCTAATTTATATCTAGTGCAATCTATTTACATCATCCTGCACTGAAAGTTTCCATGTGATGATTTAAGACTGCTGTGCTCAGTTCAGCAAAAGCCTCCTGGCTACCCAGTTTCACAGCCTGATGGGGGGTACTCCAGGCTTTTTTCAGTCCCACCTGTGCCTTGCAAAATACTTCATAAAAATATGCAAATCCTGCTTCCTGATCCATTTCCTCCTCCAGTACCATCTTCAGGGGGTTTTATTTACAATGAGGATTAGTGTCTGCAAGAGCCATGAATGATATATAATATACTGAAACCATGAAGACTTGGTCGTCTCCATCAATGCTTCCTGAAGGAACTCGAGTCTTCACTTCGGACAGGACTGATATAACCATTCTACCATGATCAGAAATGTACCGTGATCAACAACAAACTGTAATATATCTTTAAGCACAGAAATTAGTTACCAAATAAGAACCATTCTTGACCTTTGTCTTCAGCCATTTGCATTTCCAAAAACTCTCAGCTCTTAAATACTGCTAGAGAACATGTCAAAAAAAGTTTCTCTCTCCATCACATGCTATAGTCCTAAAACTGAAACTAGAAATCATTCTTTATTACCAGTTCCAGAGCAGCCACATGAGAACTTTAAAACTTCAACAGAATTGAACCCTTCTTAATGAAATGTCTCAATGTTCACTTGTAACAGTGCCAGCTCTCCCAGCAATCTTTTAACTCTAAACAGATTGTCTGTCTCTACATTCTGGAATTAGATTGACTTCACTCATCAACACTATCAATGCATAATCACGACTTATGGAGCCAATTTACCAAAAAGTGACTTGACACAAACACAGCCAGTGTTTGCATGCCTCAGTATCTGGTATGTGCTCAGCTGCACTGGAAGTGGGCTTGAAATAAATGTGGGAAGGAGATGGCAAGAGCACCAGAGACTGAGTCATGCAAGCCCTAATGGTGTTTGCATAAAATCTGCCTGATTGGCTCCCTAATGATGTGCACCTCGAGTTGCCACTGCCTGTACCTGCTCCTGCATTCGAGTCACAACGTGCAAACCTCCACACCCATATTTAGAAACATATCGATTGGGTCTCTAGGAAAGGATTAAAATGTATCAAAAATGTGAATCTCTTGTGGAACTGGCCGGGTCAAAAGAAATGTTGGGATGTTCCTGCTCCTTCTTCCTGGGAAGCTCTTCACTCCCGCTCTGTGAGTCACAGCACCACCAGTTAGGATGGATTTTGTAGTTTTTTCTTAACCAAAGGTCCCTGTCAATAGTGCAGGCACAGCCTGCTCTGTAGATCAAAGATGTCCTGGAAAGCCTGGTGTGTTCAATGTAGAGTGTGGCTATACCCACACTCTACAACATCTGAGAGCTGTTCTTCCCTTTGTCTCCATGTCACTGTCTTCAAGGACATTAAATAAAAATTTAGACAAAAAAAATTCTTCAAAGCTGAATTTGGAGGATTTCATCTGCTGTGCTTTGCTCTCAGCAGTTGAGATAGTAAAGAAAAAAAAAATTATACCAGAGCTGAGGTCTAACTTTTCTCTAAGACAGAGGAGGACTGGCCTTTATTTATTTATTTGGCATTTGGATTGCAGGGCTATAATGAATAGAAGGAAATACATACAGCAGAAATTAACCTGAGCTTGTGAAGTTTCCGTTATTTTATTCAAGACTTTATTTAACTCTCTGCTCTCTAAATATACTATGGTACTCCTCTTGTATCTGGTTTTGGTTTAATTAAAAAATAAAAACCCTTCCACTGTCAGTCCTGAAAACACAGGAAAAATATCTCAGCAGAATGCTAAGAAAATGATGCAGTGAAATATTTGGTGACATAAAGTACCTTGATATGAACAGCTGGGATTAGCCTCAAGTTACGTGATAGGAAAATACATGCAAATAACAAACTCTCTGTCATTTTCTTTTTCCTCCTTTCCTCATCTCACTGAAAATTCATTAGTATGGGGATTGCAGAAAAAGTCAACACTGTCCCCAAGAAAGGGAAAAGAAGGTGCCAGGATTATCAATTTCTATTATTTCTGCTGGATTAAGTAGATTAAGGGCTGACGATCATGCAGGGCACCACAACAGGGCTCCATTTTTTCTATTTCTGCAGCTAAGAGCTGACATTTACAGTCTGCTGAAGTACAGGGGACAGCTCCCATCTCTGTAAACAGGCACATCACAATGACTGCACTGGAAAGAATTGGTTATTACAACTGGAGCATTGGCTATAAAAGTCAGGGTAGGTGCTTATCAGAATCTCCACCTTTTATTTCCAAACACTGGGGTAGTGATGACTGATCTTGTCACCTTCTCATCAGCACCAGACAGCTTGGTGTAAAATGCATGCTTTCATTTTTTTGCTCCTCACATTTTTCTAGCTTTGAAAGTCTCCCTTAGGGCCAGCAATTTATCATCAAGGCTACCAAATTTCTTTGAAGAGTTGCAGCACTCTTGCTCAGGATTAAGGATTCCACCAGGTCAGTCAGACTTCAGCTTAAGAAGCTTAATAGAACAAATATTAGTTATTAATGAGTTTTACCCTTGAGAACTCCACTGCAAACCTGATACAAGTGCTTGGATGAATCATTATCAGGCATCTTCCTTTTAACACTGAAAACTACTGCCAGAGTGGAAACAAGAAAAAGAATATGCAGAGCAACATTCCTCACTTTCAGTAATGTTATTTACCAGCCCATTATGACACCAAAACATCATCCAGATGTTATTGCAGCCCTTTTAGATCTCTATACATATGTCTCAAAGCAGAGAAACTCAGGCTGAATATGTAACAGCAATTACAAGAGACATCTGCAGCACTCCTTATTCCATTTGAAAATCCTTCAGCTGTTCTGTCTTGAGTTTCTTCATGTTCTTTAAACATGATTTGGCAAAATAATTACCATCAGAGATCAGAACAACAAACACTCTGTTGGAATGCACTGTCTTTTATTTCTTTGAAAGTATATATTGCTTCATTGTATTTCATTTCTGCGTTAGTGTTTGCAGTGTTCATTCAAATTTTGTACATCATGCCTTAGTATTAATCTTTATTTCATCTGTTCTTGTTTCGGAATCCCAGGGTCAAAGGATTTTCAAATGTCAGCAGCAGTCTCCTCCTGCCTGTCACATGTATAAGATACCTGAGAAGCACAAAATGCTCCTCCCCGGGGGAAGCTGACAGTGAAGTTGCTGCTCCTTCTGCTCCTCACTCGGGCTTTTCCCGGGAGAGAGGCACTCCTCCAGTACATATTCAAACTCACTTTGTAGAGCTGAATCTCATTCATACTCCCAGAACACTATCAGAGCAATCCTTTGGGTCAAAGACACAGGGCCATGCGTGGGCCCCTCCTGTGAAGCCAAGTGACAGCTGTGACATCCCACAGCCTCCATCCAGGAGCAGCTGGCAGTGCTGAAGGGATCCTCCCCTCGTGCTGGACTTGCAGAGCCAAGTGAAACCCTTGGAGAGCAACAGCACAGACAGAGCCCTCACCCAGCCCAGCCTGTGCACACTGTTACCCAATACCATTTACAGTTTGCTGTAAAAGCCTGAGGTAAAAGCAGTTATACAGTTTGAGGTAAAAGCAGATATACAGCAACAGGCTAGAGAGAAGGCAGCAGAGTTCAGGACATGGAGAAATTCCCTTGATCTGGCATCAAGTACTGAAGGTAACATGAAAACCACAAATTCCTCTTCCTTCCATAGACTACTGCACAGTCTGTTCACTACTCCAAAACAGGACACAAACTCTTCATCACCAAGACTTTAACTGACAACAAAAAATATTCCTGAACAAGGTAAACCCAAACCTGTCTGCCCTAGATGGATGTTGGGAAGAATCTAAATATGGTAAATCATAACACAGGCTGTGAGCAGATGCAGACTTCTACACCTGAATTTATTCTGACCAAGGATTTCAGAGCCATCAGGTAACATTGAGAAGGAACCTTATCAGACTTTAACTTAAAATGAGCCAACAAGACCTGAGTAGGTTATTCTTTTCACCAGAACAAACCAAGTGCAGTTCCTGCTTTGATGCTGACAGAGGGATCCTTGAGCATCCAGCTCCATGAAGAGATGGTAACACACACACTTATCAAAGAGCAGGGCCCTCAACTAGGAAATGTCCAAAAATACTCTCTAAAAGACACTCATAGTGTTCATTTTAAGGGTAGTAATACCCTCCCCCTCTCCAGTCTCTTCGTTAGCCTTACCTGTGACTCTTGCTACCCAGGTCTCAGCTACACAGATATGCCAGGCTGGGTTTGTCCTCCCTGACATTTTCCCTTTGGAACCTTGACATTTGACATTTTAGAGGACTGAAAACAGAATTATAACAACTTGGCCTCAATGCAACAGTGGAAACAACATAGAACAAGGGACCGTGGCTGCTGTGGCCAGTCTAAGTGGATGCTGGTCTTTCCAGCAGTCATCTAACCACCTGCACACTGGCAACTGGGCTTCAGTCTGAGTTCTGGAGGAGTTTTGGTTGCATCCTCAGCTGTGGAAGTTTCTAGATATTCTTGTTCCCTTTTCTCACATCACATTTGCAGGTACGAGCTCAAGAGCAAAATATGGCTTAGTCAGAGCAAAGCTTTCCAGAGAACAAACTCCTCTCACTGCTGGACTGAGGAAGTGCCTGTTCTGTCTTCAACATAATCTGCAAACAGTGCAGTTGGCATCATAAAAAGAGCCTGGTAGCAAATCTACAGGGAAAACATGCAGCATTACAGAAGACTCCACAAGCTTCATAAAGTCTCTTGAATCTTACAGTCTGACACAAATACATCCCTGACTCATCGTTCCTGATGCCCAGTGTTCAAAATGTTGTCTTTGGGAAGTAAATCACTGCCCACCCAAGTATTTCCAAAAGCAGTTTGTTGGTGTTGAAAGCAGCTGTAGGTATTTTCAGAGGATTTTTGGTGAGTCTGTGGTACCATATGTGGGGCCAATGCATTGTAAATCACAGAATAGGATTAACTAATTAACTAATATAGAATGAGATTAGCTAACGTTTACTTTCTCTACAAGCATAAGGCCATGGAAACATGCAATGCTTCTATGGTCTGAAGTCCTGCAAAACATCCTAGTCTGTAGGGAGTTACTTCTCCAAAAGCATGTAGAATGATTGCATTGTAGCCAGAATCTCTGATTTAAAAATGATTTCTTCTTCTCTTTTAATCATTCATTTTATTAGGACACCCAATACTCCTTGTCTTAGCAGACAAAAAGTTGGATTCATCAGAGATGACCTTCTGGAAGTGACAGCTTCTCTACCTGTTGTACAGGTGGTAGGAACTGGGGAGCCAGAAAATAGCATTTATCATTCAGAAGAGTGTCTTCTTACACTTAATATTAAACTGTGTTAATTGCAACTAATGGGGGGAATAGAGAGAGCAGATATTCCGCCAGCTGACCTGAGCCTGACTGCAACCTGACCATCTGTAGTGTGAAACTTCATGATTGGAACACACAACTTGTGTGACTCAGCTCCCAGGACAAGCAGGAACATATCTTTATGCTGCGCAGTGGTTTTGACCATAATGACAGGTGAATGACATTATCTGGTGCTGATCACACTTTCTTCAAGACAAATGTGAGCCCTCGAATGAACATTAGGCTAATTTGATACTCATTGACTGAGGATGAGGCTAGAGACAGCCATCTAGTTTCTCTGTGCTCCAGCTTCCCATTTGTAAAATGGATATGATATTACTTCAGGGGTGATGCAAGGACAAGTGAATTGCAATTTGCAAAGGTCTTCATAACTGTTACTGACGGGAATAGGAATAACTCTGATACAGCTGTGACCCTGACCAGGACAGCCTTCCCTGCAACAGCACATCCAGTGCTCTGTGCCCAGGGTATAGGTCACATCCCTGCA